>JAJEJO010051703.1:0-30758 GCA_020662805.1 Glaucomys volans
ACTTGGAGACTCTGCTTCATAGAAGGTAATTGTTTGATAAGTATTGTAGAATGAATGAAGGAATGGATGAATAAATTGTTCAGTTAAATTGGAAGATTTTTTTAACAGTCTTAATAATTTGGATCAATTTTTCTAAATGCCTGAAATGAGCAAAGAAGGAGAAAACTACAATCATGGTTCCAAATCTTTGGGAGCACTTGCTGTATTCTCTTACTCAGTGAATTAAAAAATGAAGAGGATTATGAGAAAATGACTTTTAAAATTTGTACACATTATGGAAAATTTTTTATCATGGAAAATTTTAGGCATCAAGAGAAGTTGAAAGACTTTTTCTGTAAATACCACTCATACGTTACCATTTCTCTTTTATATAACTATCCATCAATAATCCATCAGGTCATCTTCTTTATTTATGATGCATGACAAATTAAATTGCAAGAACTTCCTGCCTTAATGCCTTCATTATGTGTATCATTGACTAGAGTTCAGCTTTGTTTTTTTCTTTTGAGCTAAAATTTAAATACAATGACATGCATAAATCAAGTGAAATCTGTTGAGTTTCAACTTATACATGTACTGGGCAATTGAAACCCCAGTCAAAATACAGAACATTAGCATCACCCAAGAAGGTCCTCGCAGGTCCCTTTCTAATCAACCTCTGCCCCACACCCTGAAGGCAATAACTGTTCTGATTTTTTTTTTCTTTCATTAAATATTAGTTTTGCCAAAATGTGACATCTTTAAGATTAAGGTATGTAAGTGTTTACAAGAGAAACATACAAAGGCAAAGGATTGCTGAGCAAAATGAAATACTGAAGAGACAGTTGGAAAATCCAGGAGGACAATTGAATGAAAGTGACTTAATGAGATGACTAATGATGTATTTAGGGGATGCCACAAGTAATTCTTGGCTAGCACATCTTTAAGCTTTGTAATTGCTGTAATGTCATCAGAATATGTAAACCTAAATATCACTTGATAAAGGTGGTCAGCAGAAGTGATAAAATTTTGTGACCCAAATAAACACATACTTTTCAAAGGACTTAAGTCAAAATGTGGTGATAGTTTCAAATGTTTTGCTTTGGAGATGGAATTACTTGATTTTTAGTTTTACAATGATCTATTGTGGCATGTTGAAAATATGTAAAGAGTTTTAATTAATATAGATGAAGACAAATCTTTTGGAACATGAAATTATTTATATTTTAAAATACAAATGTATTGATTCCCACTTGTTACTCAGATACCTTGTGATATGTACATCACATACTGTGTTTCAATTTGTTTAGATTTTGAAGCTTAATTATCGCTTTTAAAATTTTTTGGTTCTTTTTAGATATACATGGCAGTAGAGTATTTTGACATGTTATACATACGTGGGGTATAACTTATTCTAATTAGGATCCTATTCTTGTGGTTGTACATGATGTGGAATTACACTGGTTGTGTATTCATATATAATAGGAAAGTTAGGTCTAATTCATTCTGTCTTTCCTATTCCAATCTCCCTATCCTTTCCCTTCATTTCCCTTTGTCGAATCCAATGCACTTCTATCCCCCTGCCCCCCTTATTGTGTGTTAGCATCCATATATCAGAGAGAACATTCAGCCTTTTCTTTTTGGGGCTAGCTTATTTTACTTAGCATCATAGTATCCATTTCCATCCATTTACCAGCAAATGCCACAGTGCCATTCTTTTTTATGGCTGAGTAATATTCCATTGTGTGTGTGAGTGTGTGTGTGTATACATGTGTATACACACACATACAACATACATATAAATATCCATTCATTTGTTGAAGGGCACCTAGGTTGGTTCAATAGCTTTGCTATTGTGAATTGAGTTGCTATAAACATTGATGTGACTGCATCACTATAGTGTGCTGATTTTATGTCCTTTGGATATATACTGAGGAGTGGAATAACTGGGTCAAATGGTGGTTCCCTTCCAAGTTTTCTGAGGAATCTCCATACTGCTTTCCATAGTGGTTGCACCAATTTGCAGTCCCATCAGCAATGTATGAATAAACCTTTTTCCCACATCCTTGTCAACATTTATTGTTACTTGTATTCTTGATAATTGCCATTCGTACTGAAGTGAGATGGAATCTTGGTGTAGTTTTAATTTGCATTTCTCTAATTATTAGAGATGTTGAATATTTTTTTCATATATTTTTTGACCATTTTTATTTCTTCTCTGAAGTTCCTGTTCAGTTTCTTTGGTCATTTATTGGTTGGGTTATTTGTTTTTGTGGTGTTCTTTGTATATCCTGGAGAATAATGCTCTGAGTTATAGGTGGTAACAAAGATTTTCCCCCATTCTCTATGCTCTTTCTTCACATTATTGATTATTTCCTTTGCTATGAAGTAGCTTTTCTGTTTGTTGATTCTTGATTTTACTTCTTGTGCTTTAGAAGTGTTGTTGAGAAAGTCGGGTCCTAAACTGACATGGTGGAAAGTTGGGCCTATATTTGCTAGAAGGCACAGGGTCTCTGGCTTAATGCCTAGGTCCTTGATCCACGTTTTTTTTGTGCAGGGTGAGAGATAGGGGTTTAATTTTATTTCACTACGCAAGGATTTCCAGTTTTCCCAGCACCATTGGTTGAAGAGGCTCTCTTTTCTCCATTGCATGTTTATGGCGCCTTTGTCTAGTATGAGATAACTGTATTTATGTGGGTTTGTCTCTGTGTCTTCTATTCTGTATCATTGTCTCCCTGTCTGTTTTTGTCCCAGTACCATGCTGTTTTTGTTACTATAGCTCTGTAGTATAATTTAAGTTCTGTTATAGTGATGCCTCCTGCTTCACTTTTCTTGCTAAGAACACCTTTCTCTATTCTGGGCCTCTTATTTTTCCAAATGAATCTCATGACTTCTTTTTGTATTTCTATGAAGAATGTCATCAGAATTTTAATAGGAATTGCATTAAATCTGTCTAACAGATTTGGTAGTATGGCCATTTTGACACTTAATTCTGCCTATCCAAGAACATGGAAGATCTTTCCGAAAATCTTCTGAGGTCTTCAATTTCTTTGTTTAGTGTTCTATAGTTTTCATTGTAGAGGTCTTTTGCCTCTTTTGTTAGATTGATTCCCAAATATTTTATTTTATTTTTTGAGGCTATTGTGAATGGGTTAGTTTTTCTAATTTCTCCTTCAGGTGATTCCTCTTTGGTTTATAGGAATGCATTTGTGAGTTTTAGAAGTTTTGTTGTGAAGTTTTTTGGGTCTTCTTAAGACAGAATCATGTTTTTAGCAAATAGGGATAGTTTGAGTTCTTTTTCTATTTGTATTCCTTTAATTTCTTTCTTTTGTCTAATTTCTCTAGTTAGGTTTTCAAGGACAAGTTGAATAGGCATGGTGCAAGAGGACATCCATGTCAGTCATGTTCCAATTTTTAGCAGGAGTGCTTTCAATTTTTCATTTAGAATGATGTTGGCCTTGTGTTTAGCATATATAGCTTTTACAAGGTATGTTCCTACTATCCCTAGTTTTTCTAGTGTTTTGAACATGAATGGATGCTGAATTTTGTTAAATGCTTTTTCTGCATCTGTTGAAATAATCATGTGATTCTTTTTAAAAATATACATATTTTAGTTGTTGATGGATCTTTATTTTATTTATCTATATGCAGTGCTAAGAATCGAACCCAGTGCCTCATACATGGTAGGCAAGCACTCTACCACAGAGCCACAATCGCAGCCCCTTTTGTGAATCTTGTCCTTCATTGCTATATTTCCATTCTGAACTTCAGTCCCCTATACAATCTAAAATATAGCATGGTGTAGTTTGGACATGGGCCCTTGCCATTATGAATTCTTTGGGGTTTCTAAGCTATCTCTATCTAACTATAGCCAAAAACTGAGTATTAGCTGATTACCCATGAAACCATAAATCACTACCTTCTTCCAATCACTGGTACTCACTGTTCCCTTTTGGGTGTCTCTGAATACTACAATAGTATTTGAATGACGGTGGGAAATTATTGCCTTGCTCCCAGTCCTCTTAGGTAAGAGATTTATTCTTTTCTTTTTTATCTTTAGTAAATATATCAGTCAGGGCTGAATCAGAGAAATGGAACTATCAGAATATGTATATTCCAAGTCTAAAATTTGGTTATTTTATAAGACTTCTCATTTTATATTGTTTGATATTTTTCCTCCTTGGTTGCCAATATATTGCTCATATAGTTGATGACATTGTTCTACAGTTAGAAGAGGCAGCAAGTGAAAACACTTCATTATAAGTGTGCCTAGGCATACATAGAAATATAATCCATTTTAAGCATTAGTCATTTATGGGAAATCAGACATTTCATTTGACTTCTACCTATGGCTATGGCTTTCAGAAATCTGACATACAATTTATTTGATGCAATTTCAGGCTAAGAATATTCTTGCCATATGATAATGAGACATTATGTTATTGAAGTACTGTTTACTGAGGTGTAAAGGATATGGAATGAAATATAAATAAAATGTAACAGTTGATAATATTTGCATAAGTAGCATTTAGCTACTGGGTATTTTTATATTTATATTGTTTGTGCATTTTTATAATACAAAAAGGTGGTTTTAGAAATGTTGGTATCATTTAGAACATTCTCTTAATTGTAATTAGATGACTGACATTTTTTGTTTTTTATTTTCTCAAATGAATTGGTATTGTCAGGTCAACATTTGTTTCAACATATTGTTTACTCAGGGAAAAGCCTTGTTGGTTTGAATAACCGTAACTGTAAATGCATTAAGAACTTCACTGGTATTAGCAGTACAAAGCTCAATGGCACTCAATGCAACCTAATTATGAGGAATGGCATTCATATCAGTGCTAAATGTGATCTTTTTGTACTGGAGGTGAAGATATAACAAGTAGGTCCAGAGTGAGAAGAAAGGATGTATTTCCAGTTAGCCCTTTTAAGTTCCAGTATGCAATGATAAGGATGTGACTGAGTAATTCTTGTTGTAACATATATGGAATGAAAGAAATGGAAACAGAGATTATTAATTAATAAATATATAGTTTAATGAAGACACTACTTAGAATCAGGGGCAGATCAAGAGATAGAGACCTGAAACTTGGATCATTTAGGGTGAGCCCTCTGTAATGGAAAAATACAAATTATAAATACAAATTTGTATCCAAGGGTCAGTATATATTTAGAATGAGAAAAGAAATCACAACTGATTGCAAATTTCAATGAAGATGATCAATGACGTTATATCACAGTGTTTAGAATGTAGTATTTTAACATGGCTGATCACACCTTTAAACTTCTTCATCTACAGGATGTATAATGGTGATTGCCTCTCCATGGCAGTACTTTTATAACTTTCTACAAAGAGTGCAGAAGGATAAATTTGTCTTCCCTGTAGCATGGTAATAAAATTTGTTTTCATTATTGAAATTGAAATCTATAAAACATGCAACTTCACACAGACATACTCAGTTCTTGAAAAATTGCTTATAGGTGTCCTCTACACAGGGTTTCTGAGAATTTCTGTTTCATGTAAGTCTCATCTTTTAAAAAATGAACTGTGTGGTACATTTATGATTGTATATGCATTTTATCAACTTCCTAATAAGAGCAAACTTCTGATTTGACTAGGCATTGACTAAAAACTTATCTGCTTATACTTATATGTTTCCTGATTGTAAGAATTTCTGCAGATTAGCTTCTGGCTGTGTGCATTTCAGACTTTCTTTTCCACTTATTTCATACCTCTAGTTCTAATTGCCATAATTGAACTCTGCACCTTCATATCATGACTCTAGGTCAGTTAGCAGTGGGAAAAACTTGTATTTCCAAAATTAGTTCCTATCCTGGAACAGATAGCAGTAATTAACTACACATGAGAACCATGTTTGTATATCCCAGTAAATCCAAACTGTATGTTATACCATTATTCCTCTTTGGTTAATACCCAAGTTGCTTGCTGTGACTTTCATCACAAGGGGATGTGGGAATGGAAAGAGAAAGATGTTTTATTCTTAAAACATCTCACTTTTGCAATTTTTTCTATAATATATAATCATGTAAAGGCATTGCTAAGACTCCTCCTAAGTCCTGAAGAGGTCTTCCAAAATGAGAAGCCTTGAAGCTTAAGCTTCATTATGAGTTTGATGATAAATCTACCTCTGCCAAACAAGTGCTGTTTCTGCAATGATGGATGTCTCTAATATCTGTGCTGTCCCATATGGTAACTACTTGCTTCATACAACTGTTGAATGCCTGAAATGTGGTTGATGCAACTGAGGAATTGAATCTTTGATTTGGTATAATTTATATTGCTGTCAATTTAAATAATAGACACATGTAGTTAATGGCTGCTGTTTGAATGCTGGTTTAACATCTAATTTATTAATATACTATATAAAATTAATGCTTATTTTATTCTAGTAAAGACATATATTGTATCTTTCTCTGCTTGACTTTTGATATCATTGAGATATTAGACTCTTAACTGCAGCCTGAATTTTGTATCACACGATTTGTTTATTGTCTATAAGCAAAGAAAGTGATTTCTCCTAATTATGGACAGTATTATGCTGACAGAGCTTTCTACATTAAACTAAAAAAAAAAAAAAAACCTTTAAAGTGTTTCTTCTGGTTGACATATCTGACTTCTTGTTGCAGATAATCTTGAGTCAATTTTATTGGAAAATCTTAAATTATGAGTTAAAATGTTTTGTCAAAACAGGTTAAAATCTTTTGCTTGAAATATTACCTTTTATTTTACTCTTAGGAATTTTAATGAGTCCAAGGACAAAGGGAAAGTGGATTATATTTAGCCGACATAGTCAATATTTTATTTGAATACTTACCTACATTAACATATATTCATGAGTATTCTATGTATCTTAATCTTGCACAGTTTAGTAATAAATGATTTTTTGGGGGGTGGGTGGGTACTGGGAATTTAACCCAGGGATGCTTAACCTCTGAGCAACATCCCCAGCCCTTTTTATCTTTTATTTTGAGACAGGGTCTTGCTAAGTTGCTCAGGGGTTCACTAAGTTGCTGAGTCTGGCCTTGAACTTAAGATCCTTCTGCCTTAGCCTCCTAAGCTGCTGGGACTACAGATGAGTGGCATCATGCTTGGCTAGTAATAAATGATTTTTCACACAATTTTCTTTAAACATCACATAATGGCAGCACTCCACTTATCTGCAAAAATATTTTCCATAAAATTTGCAATGATTATGTGGTGATATGCAATAGTTTGCTAATCCTAGTGGTCCAAACCAGATTTCAAATTTTGGACTAAATTTTCATCTTGTTTTGACATGGTATTTCATGTAACTCGTGGATATTTAATTGGCAGAACAAAAAGAAATCACACATATTTTTAGTACAGTAATAATATACCAGGGTATATTATTACATATAATTTTCTGAAAGACTGTGTATTTTGTTCGTTATATGCCTAGTATTGGGTAGAAAAATTTTAGTATCGTTAATGCAGTGAACAGGTGGTCTTTCAAATTATATGTTGTTTCAACTTGTACTTGAAGGGACCAGTAAAGGATTTTCTGTTCATTTGCTATTTTTTTTGTATTATTAAACCCAGGTATGCTTAACCATTGAGCCACATCCCCAACTCTTTTTGAGACAGTCTTGCGAAGTTGCTTAGGGCCTGGCTAAATTACTAAGGCTAGCTTCAAACTTGGGATTCTCCTGCCTCACCCTTCCAAGTTGCTGGGACATTTGTTGCTGATGTTTATTTACATAGTTGATTGTTGACAGAGCTGGAACTAGATATTCTCTGTACATCTGCATGATATAATTAACATTTAGCAGTACTAGATTAATGTTTTTTAATTGGGGTGAAATTCAATTAATATAGTTAGCCATTTAAAAGAGTATGATTTGGTGATGGTTAGAACATAAGCAATGCTGTGGCACCTCTATCCAGTTCTAAAACATTTCCATTATCTCAGAAGAGGATTTTATACCCAATAAGCAGTCACTACCTGTTTCCCCTCCCCTAAGCCCTGGAAACCACTTATCTGCTTTCTGTGTGTCTGGATTGCTCTGTTCTGATGTTCCATATAATTGAAACAATACAATGTGAGGCCTTTTGTGGCTGACTTTGTTTACTTAGCATGTTTTTGAGGTTCATTCACATTTTAGTGTGTATCAGTACTTCATTCCCACTCATTAATTTCTTATGCTGTCTTGTGTACTAAACATCATATATGAACTCCATTTATTTGTCTTTAATGTTAGTAAGATAATCCAGTACAGATACTCTAAATTTAGTCTGATTAATCATTTAATTAAAATAATGGAAGAAAAATAAAACTTGGTATCTAATGAGGCTTTTATCAGTGTTTTCAAACTATAAAAAACAAGAAGAAAATCAAATATGTTTTTACTTTTTAAGTCATAAGAACAAAGTCATGAAACTCTTTGGATCTTAAATGTTCAATAGTTTCTCCCATTTCAGTTATTGTATATTTTAAAATGATGAACCTCATTTACCAGAATTTTAATTCTGTGATACAAGATGTGTCACTCAATGGTATAGAGGATTTTTGCCTTTATATTGGTTGACTAGGCTGGATCTCGTTTTTTCTCCCTGATCTAGAGACAAGAATGTAGAAAAATATGAATATCGACTCTGCTTTTGAAAATTTTCTACAAATCTATCCAGAAAGTCAAGACTCATGTCATGTTTCATTTGCAAATTAAAAAATTTTTGTTTTCTCTTCACTTTTTTGGGGACTAACACTTGTATATGTTAAATTAAAAAAAAATTATCACTTAGTAATAGTTTACAAAATCTTAGGTAGAATTTCAAACATTGTTTCCGGATTTTTTCATATATTTTATTCTCTGTTGTATGATTTTTTTAAAATAGGCTATGGTTTTCATATATGCTAGTTGTAATTTGACTTTTCAAAATGTCATATGCCAGCTAAATGCAAAATAAAGTAATTTACATTTTATGACTATGAAATTCAGTTTTCAGAATTCCCTGAATCCTCAAATGTCTTTTTTAAAAATAATTGGTTGACTTTGGTGGTTTGTCAGCATGAGGTAACAGACTATTATTAGTTTTCTACTGCAGTGTAACAAGTTACTAGAAATTTAGTGACTTAAAGCAACATTCATTAGTTATCTCATAGATGTTGTGGATCAAGGGTCTGGGTTGGACATAGCTGGGTTATGTACGTATTCTAGGTCCTACAGGCCAAAATCAAGATTTTAGCTGGGCCACAGTCTCATGTGGGATTTCATGGGCTCCTCTTTTATGTCATATGTTTTTTGGCATTATTAAATTTCTTAAAGTTGTATGATTGCATTTTCTTGTTTGCTTTTGTGTAGAGACTACTCTCAGCTGCTGAAGTCCCTCTCCCTTAGCTCCTTACTCTGTTGACCCCCATACTAGGCTCACTTCTTAGAGACAAGCAGAAAAGATGTCTTGCTGGAGCTTTGAAGCTCTTTATTTAAGAAGAGCCTAGTCCCTTGTAAGGTCTTGCCTGATTAGCCCAGAATAATTTCTATTTTAACAAACTCAAGGACACCTGCTTTGGGGCCTTAATTACATGTGTAAATCATTTTCTTTGTTATATAATGGGATCTGATAATGGTAGTAAAGTTTATTCTATTTTACAGTTCTGCCCTCACTTCAAGGGTACGCACCAGGATACCTTCATAGAATTCTGCCTACCACACAGAAATTACGTGAACATTTGAATTTGGGTTTTTTTTCTTTTTTTTTACTACCACACACAACCACCAATTTTATTCCTTCTTTGTTTTTCAAAAACATTCTTTTTCACATAGGTTTTATACTTATGATTGTGTGTCTCAATTTTTTTTATTTTTTATTATTGATTGATTGATTGTACCAAGGATTGAACCCAGGGACACTTAAGGTTTTTTGTTTGTTTGTTTTGGGCATTCAGGATCAAACCCAACATCTTGCACACACTAATCATGTTGTTTTGGTCAGCTTTATCATAGCTGTGACCAGAAGATCTGACAAGAACAATTTTAGAGGAGGAAAAGTTTATTTTGGAGCTCATGGTTTCAGAGGTCTCAGTTGAATTGCTGGTTCTATTCCTCAGGGCCCAAGGTGAGGCAGACCATCATGGTGGAAGGGTATGGCAGAGAAAAGAAGCTCAGGACTTCCTGTCAGGAAGCAGAGAAAGCTGAGCTCAGCTCACAGAATATATACCCCAACGGCACACCCCCAGAGACCCACCTCCTCTGGTTACACCCTACCTGCCTACAGTTACCATCCAGTTAATCCCTATCAGAGGATTAATGCACCCATTAGGTTTAAAGCTCTCAAAACCTAGTCATTTCACTTTTGAACTTTCTTGCGTTGTCTCACAAATGACATGTTGTGGGCCATAACACATGTGTTCTACCATTGAGCTATTCCCCCAACCTCCCAACTTGTATTTTTTAGACCGATTTTTCATTTGATTTTGGGTAACATTTTCCTGCCTTTTTATTGCCTGTCCTAAACTTTTTTTTAAAAAAAATTAGATAAAGAATATTAGTATTTACATTGTTCAGATAAATTTCAGCCATCCCAACTGTGTCAAACTCCAGTGAGTTTTTCAGTTTCTTTGGTCCATGAGGCTCTTTCTGAGTTCCCCATCTCTATTATACCTTTGTCTGTACTTTAGATCTAGGTTAAAATATAGGCAGTCTTAGAAATTACCTGACTTATTTTGCTTCTCCAAATAATATAGGTCTGTTCTTTCTTTTGTCCAATATCTGATAATTTTTTTTTTTTTATATTTTCTTCACTTTTGTAAGTCATTACCTGATTGGGAGGGCAGTTCTAGAGCAGTTCAGTATAGTTATTCTTAACCCTTACATTCATTGTAATGAATATACTTGCTTTAAACTTGAACATGGAATTTAGTTAATCTTTAGAGCAAGTCATGTGTTATTGTATATTTGTGTCAGGGATTGCATAGATTCTTTGTATAAGACAATAAGATTAATTAATGTTATATCAAACTCTTTAAGAAGAAAGTCAAACAAAGTGTTAAGTTTTTCACAAAAGTTAAGATGCCCGTTAGGTCATTTGAAATTCTTTGTGTTTTTGTATACCATTTGTTACATTGAAAACATGTACAGGTTTTCTTAAAAACATATTTGGATCCAAAAACAAACCCATGCTTTTTTTTTTCTTAACTTTTTTATGCCATTTTATTATTTATTTATTTTTATTGTTTTACAGTTTTAAATTTTGTTCTAATTAGTTATATCTGACAGTAGAATGCGTTTTGACACCTTGTACACACACAGAACACAACTTCTTCCTGTGGCTGAACGTGGTACAGAGTCACACTGGTAGTGTAATGGTTCTTACCGTATTGCATGTTGAATTACGAGAGTGGCTCAATGTTATATGTTACTCAGGAGGACTATTTAATGTGCTTGGATACATAGACTTAACATTTTTAGCTGGGGTCTGATATCCATACTGAATAATAAATTTATTATTGATGCATTGCTTTCTTGGTAGATACAGTATACTCTTAAGATTTAAGAGTAGAAATTAATTTTCTATCGTGGAATGGTTTCTTCGACTTTAAATGAATGCCTTAAATAAACATATTATTAATGTGTGTAGCCAACACACACAAAAAAGTTGTTTATTAGCTTGGAACAAAAATTAATTATTAAGTTTCCTAATAAAAAACTAGAGGAAACATTTACTGAAGAATATATCTACATAAAAGCAATTTAACTGACAGAAGCTTGTCATCACTTAGAAACATTTATTCTCAGTTATAAATGGAATATTTTTTAGCACTGTTTTTATTTTAGCTTTGCATCAATATATCATTTAGACAGAAAGTGCTGATGTAGGTTTTTTGGTCCTATACTGCAAAGATATTGAAGGTGAATGTGATTTTAGTTACACATTCACTTTTCTTCACTGTCTGTGCATTTTGTTTTATTAGACTGCTTAAAATACATTGTGGTCAAATATTATAGACTTGCTGATCATTTATATGCCTTAGTTTTTCTTTGTTAAATATTAACTACGTATTAGTGGTTCATTTATCATGTCTTTTATTTAATACTCTTTAAATTCGAGAGTTTTATTGGGAGATACACAAGAATTCAGTGTTGCCAAGTTTTCCATTCATATTGGTTTACTGCTGTGTGCAATTTACTACTAAACTTTCATATGAAAAAGATAAAACACACTGGCATCTCATCTTGTCTCATTGTGCTCTTCAGTTGTAAGAGCAATGTTATGCCTACAATTTTGTGATCTGATGCACTAGAAAAGTAGAGTGTGTGATTCAGTATTTGTATGTATGTTTATGCATGACTCTTGCTGAATAAAATTGTATTTATATATACCATAGTGATATTTCTGTATCTCTTTGAACATAGGTATTTAGTAGATTAGATCATGTGCATTCTTTATAGTTGCTTATAATAATAAAGTCTCTGAATATAAACTGTTGTGTAATGAACACATATTGTTACTGGTTTCAATGGCTACTAGAGATAATCAGAAGATTTGCAAGTTGGTTACTTATTGGACTGTCTTTAAATGTTATTTATACCATGTTCACCCATATTTGATGTTATTTTCTAATTTTGCTAGTAATATGGATATTATTGCTTAGCATATAAAGTTAGACTTATTTACCTCTGTAAGTTAAAGTATTTGTAGTACATTTAGGTTTATGACCTTAGGTATATTAATGTCTTTGTGCTTCACTTATCCCATCTCTGAAATAGGTATAAAATTATTTTGCTTCTAGGATTTTGATAAAGATTAAATGAGTTAATATATGTAAAACACTTGGAATAATTCTTGACTCAGCATACTCTTAGTATTAGCTATCATCATCATCATTACTTTGGTTAAGTCAAGAAACACTTAGTGAAAGATCTTTTTTTCTTTTCCCCTACATTTTTATTGATACATAATATATATGCTTTTAAAATCAATCCAGGCTAAGTATAGAAACCAGTCATATATAATGAATTTAGAGTTGTGTGACTATCGCCTTCATCAAATTTTAGTATATTTCTATTATCCCCAAAGTATTCCTCATGGCTGTTTGTAGTCACTCTCCTTTTTTTATCCTCCAGTCCAAGTCAACCATTAATCACCTCCTATCTGTCAATGAATTTGCCCTTTGTGTATATTTCATTTAAAGTGAATCATACAATGAATTATTTTTGTGTTGCCTTCTTTCACTGAGCATGTTTCTGAGGTTCATCCATGTTACACATATATCAATATTTTGTTCCTTTTTTTTGACTAAATAGTATTCCTTGCATATATGTACCTGATTTCATTAACCCATATACCTTTTGATAGATTTTTGTGTTTTCGGTTTTTAGGTACTATCAAAAATATTGCTACAAGTATTCTTTTGCAAGTCTTTTTGGAGTCATAGGTTTTCATGTCTCCTAGGTAGATTTACAGATGTGGAACTGCTGAGTTGTATGATACATTTGTGTTTAACTTTTGAAGAAACTGTCAAGGTATTTTCCCAAGCAGTTATGTGTGCCACTTTACATTTCCACCTGCAATACGTGTTTTCTCCACATCTTGTTAACATTTTTTATTTTCTTTTTGTTTATAGCTATTCTAGTGTATGTGAAATAGTAGCTCATTTTGATTTTAACTTGCCTTTCTCTAATTTCCCTAAATCATATTTTCATGCACTGGGCCCAATGTTACACCTCTCTGGTGATACCTTGAACCTTAAAATGCATTGACATGTGGGCTCTAAGACCCAGCCCCTTGGCCTCAATTCAAATAGTTCTGCAGTTCTATTTCCACTGCAGAGATTCCTGTGGCCACAGCCTCTGTTACAACTATAATGTGGTTCTGTTTCTTCCTCTACTTACCCTGCCTCCTTCATTGCTGTTGAGATGTTCTGAGAGCTTTCCCCAAAATGTGTGCAAATCTTGAGTCTTAATTTCCATGGAGTCCATTATAGCACTGTTATATAGAGAGTGAATTAGAAAGGCCTCTGTTTTGAAATAATGTTTGAGCAGAGACATGAGTAAAAATTAGGAAGTAAGCCAACTAGATGTTGGTGGGGAAGAATCTTTCAGATAGAACACCAAGAGCAGTGATTCAAGGCAGAACTATTCTTAATAGTAGAGAAATGTATGGAGAGACCAGAATCAGGGGTAGGAGAGTGAATATAACAAAGGGACACATCTTACCAAGCCTTTGTAATATTTTCATAGTGTAATTCAATGATCATTCTGGATGCTGTGTAAAAGTAGAATGTAAGGAACCTAGAGCAGAAATAGGGGTACAGTAAATAGTGTTGGTGAAAAATGGTTGTGGCTTGAGTTAGGATGGCAGCAGGTAGGAGGTGGCCAGGTTCTGGATTGAGAATATTATGTTTTGATTGTTGGGATAGAGACTCAGACTAAGAGTCAAGGAAGAGTCTATAATTCTTGGATTAAGTAATTGGATAAATGGAAGTGTGTATAGGAGTAGGTGGGGGTGGTAGAAATAGAATTTTTATTTTTTTGGATATGTTAAATTTTTTCTCTATTAGACATCTAAGAATAGATGTGTTTTGAGAAGAGGGAAATGAAAGTCTAGATCAGGACTGAAAATAGTATTTTGGAAGTTGTCAGAATATGAATTATATTAAAGCTATGCATCTAAGAGACATCCCTTAGACAGGAATTGGCAAACCTTTTCTGTGAAGCTCAGAAACACTGTAAGTAGTTTTGTTATTGTTGTAATTACTCATATCTGACCTTACATTGTCATAGAACCTGTAGACAATTAAGCAAATGGGTATGACTCCGTTTCCCGTAAAACTTTATTTATAAAAATTTATAGGTACTTAGCTGGATTTGTCCTACAATCAATAGTTTACTGATCTCTAACCTTGACAGTGAGTAGAGAGAGAAGAGACCTAAATCCTATCTGGGTCCTAAGGTAGTCTTAACATTTAAAGGTTTGAAGTAATGGGAAAATAGATTCAGGGATATACAAAATAGAAACTAAGAGACTGTGGAGAGGTTCTCATTTATGGTTCCTCATTTCACCTGTGTTTTTAAGTGGACAAAAGATTCATGTTAGAGGCCAAATAGGTAATATTCTGATTTCCTATGGTCTTAGGCACACTTTTTCTCTGATAATATACTTTAATAATCATTCTCTAGAATTTATTGTATCATGTGAAATTTTCTTTGTCATTTGAGTGTAAAGTTCTAATCACAAGTACATTCTTTCAAGTGATATTTTAAATTTTTTTGTTTAATCTAATGTGTGTGGGCTCTTTGTTAAAATGCTATTATAATTGGAGATTTCTGTTCCTGAATATTTAGCTGGTCTTTACGTTGGAAGATCTACATATCTAGGAACAATGAAAGTAGAACAGAGTTTGGAGATGAAAGATATACCCTTTAAGTTTGAGTATTTCTATTTCTTGAGACCTTTGAAATCTTTGTAAAAGAATATTGTTGCACATTTTATATTAAGTAACTAAGAATGAGATGTATATGTACATGTGAAACTCACTGACCCATCTTCTGGCAAAAGGAATTTCACAGACTTATAATGTTATAACTCAAAAAGATGACTGATTATATATTATCAGAAATTTTGGTCAAATTTATATTTAATTTCTGGAATTCTAGTTCTAGCAATCTATACCTGGTGTAAATTTTATATTTTTGATATTACCCTAAGTCACAGATGTAAAGAGAAATAGAAACTATGGAATTCCTTTAGATACGTATTTTTTCTTTACTTTTGGGAGTTCAGATATTAGAAGCAGTTTTGAATTTTTCTATTGCTTACTGACAGATATTATGTATCAAGAACTCACATTATTGTAGGTCACTGAATTAATTTAAGAAATACCGATTGACATCATTCCTTTAGGGAATTGTGAGCTGCTCTTTGATATTATTGTCTTTGTCAAATGTGAAAATTTAGAATAAATTTTATTTTAGTGTAGAGGGATCTTGAGAATGAAGTGATGTCCTCTTCAAGTTTAAGTTTTTTCAAATGGATGAAAAGTAGAGTTGATAGACTTTCTAAAATAGTTTTCTTTCCAAAATAGTTAAATGTTTGCATTTGCCATGTACTATTGTATACAGTTGCTTACTCCTAAATGAAAAAGAGAGTTCCAAAAAGCATTTAAATCTCAATAATTATGTTCTTAAGTCATTTGTTATTTGTGAGAAAAGATAGCCATAATTAGTGTTCTTATGTGCCTATTATATTTGAATGTATTTATATATTCTGGCAAATATAAGGTGTTTTAGATGAGATCATTAGGAAATGAAGTCTTTCATCATCATTACTGTAGCAGTTGGGCAAACCCTTTTTGCTAAAAGGCTCTCAGTAATTCTAAACAATGGTGGTGAGCATTTTTTATTATATCACACTGAACCTGATTCCTTGGTATGCCAGTTATCTTCTCAGGTAATTTACATTCTTTGTGCTCTGAAGGATTTTAGCAAAAAATTGACAAGTATGAATTTATGGGGCAATTTATTTTCTAGTCATGTAGATAACATACAGTATTAAATATGCTTGATTAGTCAGACCTTCATGATAAAAGTCCCTGTATGTTGTGCTTCCACTGATATTAATTAATTATTATATGTATTAAGGGTTGTTCTATATATGCCCCTTATAATAGCATAAAGGATAAAAAATACTTTTCGAAAGATTTCAAATTGGCATGAATAATTTATAGTTTGCTGAGATAGCAATTTTATATTTAGAATTCAAACTACCTTTTTAATCAAGGATCCCAATTTAATTAATATTACTAATAGTAATACAAAGGAAGGGGTCCTCATTCCTAGCTTTTGTCAGTCATCTGCAGTCATCTTCTTTATGACCTGAAGAATACAGAGTTTTGGGATTTGCAGTGGTTTCTCAGACTGTGTGTAATTTTGGAGTAGCTTATTAACTTTTGGTGTTTCTTCATGTGTAAAAAGAAAATTTCGACTCCATTATTTTATTGATCATCTTTAAGTAACTTGTATATCTTGAATACTTACTATTCATTACTTGATAATACTAAATATTATAGGAAGTATAAAATAAATAAATGATGAAGAATTATAAGCTAGTTGGCATGAAAAAAGCAAGACCAATTTAAAATTGTGTGAGATTTACAATCTGAACACTGCATGCTATAAGGAAGTGTGAATTTGAATCATCTGGGAGGATTTTCTGGAGAGAATGGTGCTTGAGTTTCGCTGTAAAAGGTTTGGATAGGAGGGAGAGGATTGCAATGCAAGAATGGCCATAGAAAGTACAGGTGTGAGTAGAATTAAATAAATGTAACATATTTGTGGAACTCATTGAGAAGTTAATAGGAAGCAGGTTTTAATATGTAGATATGAAGTTTCTTGAATGCTGTCTTGAGTTCCTATTAGATTTTGTAGTAACTGCAAGCTTTTAAAGTTTTCAAGGAAAAGGGTGAGTCCATTTCATTATGAAGGTAAGCTATGGAAACAAAGAGGGGTACTTGATATCAGGAGCTAGGAATAAATATCCAGGTGGTATGTTTCATAGACAGTTTCAAAACAGCAGGCTTTTACTTACAGTTGGTTTTTCGTACATAGGATGTGTATGGGGTGAATGAACGAAGGATTGGTCTCTGAATTTACTATTGTTATTTTTTAACCATGAATGTATAACACAGGAGAAAATTTCCTGGAGAATATTTTTCCCTGGAATCTATACACTAACCTAACATTTACTGCTATGGAGTATCAGAGGTTCTTATGTTGGTTTAACTTTAAGTCTGTGATATTCCTAATTCTGCGGCTTAATAAAGAATATCATATTATTTTTTCCACTCTTGTACACAGCTATGCAATCTATATTTAACCATGTGAATTACTTGAAATGACCATGACTTGGCTAACATTTTTGTCATTCAGGTTTCACATGCAGTTGAGGAATCTCATGAATAGTAGTCAGTGGTCCACCACCAATCAGAGCCTATACTTCCATAAGTGCTATAGAAATTGTGATTTATGAGTATATTTTTTAAAGAGCTACTTTATTCTGCTTTATTAGTTGAGAACAGATCTATCTTACCAGATTGTACATTCCTTAGAGGCAGAGAATTGATTTAATGTGCTGTTATTCCTTTAGAAAATTTATTACAGGTTGACAGTCAAAATATTTGAGTTAAAATACTGTCTTTAGTGTTTATGTATAAATATTCACTAAAAATTGGAATTGTGTTTTATTTTGTAGACTTCTAACTCGTTTTAACTTGATGAATTATACTTGAAACAATAGGCTTAATTTTTAATATTTCTCAGTGAGATTAAGGTATCTCAGCACCTGTAATCAGATTCTGAAATATTCAAAACAAATTTCTTTGTCCAAACAGAGGTTATTCTAAAAGTTCGTGAAAGTATTTAAAAATTTAGAGTAGAGCAAAAAAATGGGAAAAAAGCCCAAACCTTTCCTAATCAGAATATTTGAGAAGGGCTCATCACCTTAATCTCTCCCTTCTTTTTCCCTTCAGTGTGATTGAAAAATCATTTCTATTGGTCATTATGGAAACAATGGAAGTTGTAAAATTGAAAAATGTTAATTACAAGAACCTTTATTACAGAGATTTTTTTTTCATTTTTATTTTTCCCTTTTTTAACTTTGTGAAGATTTAATTGACAAAAATTATATGGTGTACAGCATGAATCCATTATGAAATGGTTAAACCAAGCTAATTAACATATCCATCCCCTCACACACTTTTTGTGTGTGTGTGTGTGTGTGTGTGTTGAGACCTTTTAAGGCTATTCCCTTAGCAAATTTTGAGTAGATAATATATTGTTATTAACTATAATCAACAATACTATACAACACAACTTTCAGAATTTGTTCTTTCTATCTGACCAAAACTCTTTCGATTTTAGAGTAGAAATGTGGTCTCATCTCATATGCTTTTCTTAAAGGTGAGTCTTCTGGATATGCAGGATAGGCCAACAGTTCCTCCTCAGCCTCTGTGCCCAATGTCCCACATCATTATTTTCTTCCATTTAAGCCCTGCAGAATATCTGAGTGCATATTTAGCACAGGGAAGGGACATTAAAAGATGTTTCATTCAGACTACACAAACTGATGATTGTTCACATGGAAAAGTCCTAATGAGAGAAAGATACAGGGACATTTTAAATGGACAATAGGTTACATAGAAATGCCAAAGAAGTCTGGAAGAACCAAATGGTGAAAACAGAGAAATATCACCAAATAGGAGGTACAGCAGCAGGGTGTGTAAGATTAGGTTCTGGAATTAGAGGACTTATCCTCATAGCATTTTGGGCTTGGACAGACTTAATAGATTGTCTTGCTAAGAAATTACTCATTTCTGAATTGGATATCATGGCCTTAAAAGGCCATGACTTCTTCACTTATTGAAATCATTAGGAATTGGCAATAGACCTGAAAGGGATTAGAAATATTACTTGTAATCTTGTATTCATTCATTCAGCAAATATTTACAAAGTGTTTACTGTGATCAAGGTGATAGGGATAATATGATATCTGAAATATAGTTCTTCTGAGATTATTGTGGGTTAGTGGGGAGACCCATTGGTAAATTAGAAAGTGAAATTTGAGGGGAAAGTGCTGTGACCAAGTATGGCTTAGAAAGCAGGAGAGGTACTTACCTAGTCAGAGTGGTACCTAGGGCCCAGGAAAGGCTTCTGGGACAAATTGACCTTTAATTAAAGCTAGTCTGTACTCTATTGATAAGAGATGACAGATTGGTTTTAATGCTAGTTTAAAATGGAACTTATCCTAGGCTTCTTATTTTGAATTTTTTTCAATAGTTAGAGAAATTGAGTTCTTTTAAAATTAATATATTATAAATACAGTGTGTTTTATACTGAACCCATAGACTAAGCTATTCTTTATAATGTAGGATACTTTGTTGATTTTCTTATTTTATAGTGCTGGCAGCATAAAAGCAAGGACTGATGGAGAATATTGATTTTGTATTTAGAAAGTAGTCAAACATGCTAATACATGTTTATATTCCAGATTTTAAAAACAACAGGAGCAACTTAAGTTTGGTTAGATGTGAAAGGACCACGGATAATATGTTTCATTTGAAAGTGTTTGAACTTAATGGGTGAGAATATACTGTCTAAAATAAAACTTTAGTTAGCTCCCTACTAATTCAGCATACAAAATACATTTCAGATTTGTTAGAAATAAATGCAAAATATGGAAACCATAAAATACTTGTAGATGAATCATTTGATACTAGATTGAAGGTCTTTCTCAATTGAAAACAAAAAGAAAATATAATGAACAGTTTGACAAATTTGATTATATAAATGAAAATCACTTATATGTCAAAAGATTGAATATTTAAAAGCAAATGAGGACCTAGAAAATATTTGCAGTATCTAACGTTACTTATCTAAAGAATAGCTATGAAATAGTAAAAAGCAAATGGTCAAAGATTGTAAATAAACAACTTAAAAAGGAAAAAAGCAAATGGTAAATGAACTTACTACAGTGATTAGCCCTAGTTGTAATTAAAATAATATGAAATTAAATAAGATATACATTTTATCCACCTTACTGGTAATACTCAATGTTGATGAACTTTCTGTTATACCTGTACTCTTAGACATTATTGGACAGTTTGGTGGTAAGAACCAAAAGCCTTGAAAATATTTGCATGCCTTTCCTTGCATTTTCAACTTTTAGATTAATATCCTTAAAAATAAATCAGAAACCAGAGCAAAGATAAGGTGGTGTTCTTTACTGCATTATTGTTATGGTAAATGTACTGATGTTCAACATTGGTGTGTCAGCCAAATAAACTGGCATAGTCAAGTGGAGGAACAGGTGTGTAGACATTCAAAAATCATGTTTTTGAGGAGTATTTATTTTTGTTTTTTTTTTTAATCTTTTTATTTATTTAGAAACATGATAATATTGATGATGTAGCAGTTAGAATTTTTTGAGCACTGTATGCTCTATTTAGTGCTATATTTAATGCTGACAGGGTGGCTTTTTGTGTACGCAGAGGCTAAGCAAAACAAAAGGTTGCAAAGGCAGTAGGGTATGATGGTAGGATTTTTTAAAAGTAAAATAGAATATTAGTTTTGAGAAATAGATGTATTGTTCCTTAGGGAAGGCTCTTCTAGAGATACTGACTCTGTATAGCTCTTCCTAGCATGCAGTTTATAGCTGTAGATATTCCCAAGCACAGCAGATGTGAGAGTAAGTGTAATTGGAAATTTGTAATGATCTAGTTTCTGCCTATTATCTAGTGCAAACCTTGAAAAGGAGGAAGAAAGGGAAGGAGAGATGGGATACATTTTTCAAAGAGGTGGTGGGAGCAGAGCAGTTGTAGGGAATAGGTCAGAAGTAAGTAGCTATTGCATAGAAGGTAATCTGTGGAAAAGTAAAACAAGGGGAGGCAGAAATTAAAGTATCATGGTATCCTAGAAAGACATTTGGTCTTTGTCTTCTGTAGTGTTCTTTGTATTCTTGATGTAGAGCTTATTAAAACCTTGGAATTTTCTGAGTAATATGGGTGTTTTAGTCAGCTCTTTGCTGCTGTGTTCAAAAGACCTGTCAAGAATAATTTAGAGGACATGAAGTTTATTTGACACATAAGAGTTTCAGAGGTCTTAGTCCATAGATGGCCAACTCCATGCTCTGGGCCTGAGGTGAGACAGAACATCATGGCTGATGGGTGTGGAGGAGGAAAGCAGCTCAGAACATGACAACAAGAAAACAGAGAGAGCTCACCAGGGACAAAATATAAACCCCAAAGGCATGCCTCCAGTGACCTACTTCTTCCAGCCACACCGTACCTGCCTATAGTTACCACCCAGTTAATCCATATCAATGGATTAATGCACTGTTTAGGTTAAGGTGCTTATAACCTGATCATCTCACCTTTAAACTTTCTTGCATTGTCTCACACATGAGCTTTTGGGGACACCTCATATGTAAACCATAACAAAGGGTCATTTCATTCTGAGATGACTCTTGGTGGGCTCTTAGCTTATGGATGGGGGCTGGTTGCCAGAAGATTCATCACTGATTAGAAGCTTGAAACTTTAAGCACTATCCCACAGCCACTAGGGAGGGGAAAGGAGATGGAGATTGAGTTAATTCTCAGACTGCCAGGATTTAATCAAACATGCTTATACAATGTAACTTCCATAAAAAGGAAACCATAGGAATTAGAGAGCTTTACCCCAGGCAAAACACATCTACCTACTGGGAGTTGGCACCGCTAAGGCTGCAGGACAATAACACTTGCATTGGACCCTCTGGATCTCTCCCTATATACCTCTTCATTTGACTGTTCATTTGTATCCCTTTAATAAATCAATAGTAGAAAGTAAAGTGTTTTTAGAGTTTTGAGACACCCTGTAGGAAATTATTGAACTTTGAAATGTGTGGGGAGGTTGTGAGGAGAGGTCCCTTATACTTTGAAACCAAGTCAGACAAAAGTGAGGGTAACCTTGGGACCTGGTACTTGTGTTTGGCATTTGAAGTAGGGTGTCTGTGTTGTACTACTGGATCTTTAAATCTGATGAGTCTGAACCTTAAGCTTTGGGTTATTAGTGTTAGAATTGAATTGAATTCTGGGATGCCCATTGGTGTCAGAATTAGTTCATGTCAGAAGGAAAAACATGTCTTATTTGATATTAGAAGTGGTGTGAGAACAGCTGAAGTATATATTATCAGGAGAAACACTGAGTTAAAGGGCAATAAAACTGGAGGTGAGAGGTAATGATGTAATAATTTGATGGGAAGTAAGGTCAGTAGTAGCTAAGGAAGTTAGGACAATAGAATAAAAAGGAGTGAGAGAAAATGCTTTAGAATCTTAATCTACAAATGTTGAGCCCTTGGCAAGAAATTCTTTTCCTGGTAGTTCCTGTTTATTTCCAACTGGTGTGGGTATTGATCATTAAAATATGGCTAGAGGGTGAAAAAGAGACTTGACTGGTCCAGGTAACCTTTCTACTGGTTAGATAATATATACATTGGGAAGGTTGCTTAAATTATTGAAAATGTGATAAGTAATTGCCCTTGTGTCTCTGGGGTCAACAACAAATTCTTTTTTGAGGCCCACTTGGGTAGAAGATGACTACAGAGCAAATATAGTTTGTAGATGTGGTATGCTGGATAAAAGTTGGTAATAAAGACTGTTTATATGTGGTGCAAGGAGAAAACCGTGAAGCAAACTGGGCAAGAATACTTTCTGAGCCTTTACTGCCGCCCAGGAAGAATTAGCCTGAGATTGCAGATCTCAAGTCAAGGACAAGAATTCTATGCTCATTGTCATCCTTAAGAATAGAGAGCAGGAATCCCACCTGGAGATGGAAGGTAAATGAGAGAGATGTGGTTGAATTGCTGTGTGTTTAAGGATCATGTCAAGGCCTCCTTGAACTCAAAATCTCATAAACTTATGGTCTATTTGCCTTTTTTTTCTGATAAAACTGAAGTTTTTTACTTTAAAAAGTTTGAAGTTTTGCATATTCATCCTTGTATAAAGTGTACACATAGCAAAAATTTAAGATATTTACAGAACAGCCTGAGTACATAATCCTTTCAGATTTGAATTACTATTTCCTTAGTTGCTCACAGGCTAGTGTTACTCACACCTGATTTGTTCATATTTTTAATGATCATTATTTATTAAATCTTTGCAAGGCATTGTACTTATTTTTCTTAGATGAAATCCTTTTTTCCTTTTTGCAATCATATTTCATCAGTATCTGGACCATTTAGTTAATACAATTACAGTAATAAGAACAACTAGTAATAAGTTGTGGCCACAAAACAGCAACTCTTGGTGAATGGTAGCTCAAGGGCTAAAAGAGAATTGTGTGTGCTTAGTAGCCACTGGCTTGCACAGGATGCTCCGCAGGGTGTCAGTCTGTGTATTACATGTGTTGGAGTGGGGAACTTTGTCAAAATGGGTATCTAAGGGCGGGGGTTGTGGCTCAGTGATAGCACACTTGACTAGCACATGTGAGGCAATGGGTTCGATCCTCAGCACCACATAATAAATAAATAAAATAAAGATATTATGTCCATCTACAACTAAAAATATTTTTTTAAAAAATGGGTATCTGACAAGAGATCTGCTGATGTTGCTTAGAAACTCTCCAGTTCTTCTATTCCCATGTTTACTAGAGGCTTTTTAGTCCTTTGACAATCTTTCATTTATGTATTGGTTATAAGCCACATTATTATTAAAAATAAAAATAATGGTATATATTATTAATTAGAATGGATTTTACAGAGGATAGTAAGCTTCTGAATAAAACTGTAAGAATTCTCAGGTTTATAAAGGAAGTTGTTTTATGTTAGTTGAGTATATTTTGGTAGTAAAGTAGGGAGAGATATTACACATTGATTATTAAGATTTCTTTCTTTGGAACTTACCCTATAATTAGGATTTTACTTTTCATAGTTTTCTGTTATGTGTGTCTGCATTTGTTTATGTTCTCTTTGTTTGAAAATGTGATGCAAAAAATACACACATAGAAATTGAAATTTAGCCCCACTGCAATCCCATAATCTCCTCTTGTTTTGTTCTGTTGCTGCGGCAGAAATTCACATTTACTTGATTATTATCTATTGCCATGGAAATCATTTTGTTATATTTCAATTTCACTACAGGAAAAAGCAGCAGGAGCTAATGGACCATAAGAGGGAAATTTGTTGTTTAAACAATGATTATCTTTTATATTTGGCTAACATGAAAAGGGGAAAGTACAATTCCTCTGTCCCACAGCATGAAAAGGTAAATGGATGAAAGTTAGAGATAGAGTTCACCTGAAAAAAAGATTTATATCTGCTTTGTGAGTCTGAAATAAAGTTACTGACTCACAAAGTAAAATTATAAGATGTGCCCATATTAAGTGATGTTTTATCAAATCAGAAAGGAAGACTTTGTGACAGGTTGGGTCACAAGATGAATGTTGGAGTTCGAGTGTAGTCTGTTAGATGTTTGTTAGCAATCACTCTGGGGAGAAGAAGGGGAAAGATAAGGGATTGGGCCAAAGAAGAAGCCAAACTACAATGGAGGCCTGAAAGGACCCCTGCCAAGGTGGCAGAGTGGGGGATCTGGGGAAAGTATGACCTTCATAGTTATCTTATGTCACTCTGCTTTGTCATAGGATGCCCAAGACAGGGCAGTTATGGGTTATATTGAAGTCTCCTGGCCTGGAGGCCATGCATGTGGGCAGTGAGCCAGTACTTCCTTGGAGGGTGACCTGGATATGCATCTCTTTGCTTGCTTGGATCTTCTTATTTTAAGACATTCAGTGATTTTCTGCAGTTTTATATTTGTGATAGTTGTAATTCCTGAATATACATCACCCCAATCAACCAAGTAGTTTTCTGTTTTTGTGTTTTTTTTTTTTCCCTTTTTCTTTTTGTGTCACTCGGGATTGAACCCAGGACTTCACACAACTAGGCAAGTGCTGTACCACTGAGCTGCATCTCCAGCCCCCAGCCAAGTGTTTTGTAAGAATTAATAGTTAACATTTTATAGACAGGTTGATGTTAAAATTTCTTTTAACAGGGGCTGGGGTTGTGGCTCCTTGGTGGAGCACTTGCCTAACATGTGTGAGGCACTGGGTTTCATTCTTAGCATACTATTTACTATGTAAATAAATGAATAAAATAAAGGTCTATCAGCATCTAAAATTTTTTTTAAAAAAAATTTAACATTCTTATTTTGAGTCCTAGAATTATAGGACTCAAAATTTTGCCTCTAGCCACAGTGGTTTTTTTTTTTTTTTTTCAAAATTCATAACAGATTATAGACCTTCATAGGAAGTTAAGGTTTTTCTTAATAGTATGTGAGTATTGATTACCAAACTCTTGTCTTTGTTAAACCTTTTTTTTTAATAGTGATTTTAGGCTTCTATAAACATTATAGAAATTGGACAAAGAACTCAAATATGTTTTTCATCAGATCCCTATTATTAGCATCTTATTACAGTGGTTTTATCATATTCTCTCCTTTTTTCCCTCTCACTCTTTTCCTTCTCTCTTACTTTCACACATTTTTATTTTGAAACATTTGTTGGCCTGAGGGTGATTTGCAGACACGATGCTCCAGTACTCCTTTAGTACTTAAATGACTGTTTTCTAAAAATAAGGACATTCTCTTAATCACCTCAATATAACTAGAAAATGGGAAATTAATATTGATACATTATTACTATCTACATAGATCCAATTCATAATTCACCAATTTTTCCATTGATGTTCTTAAGAGGTCAAGAATCCAAAGCTTGTGTTTAGTTGTCCTGACTCTGTTTTCTTCAACCTGTAACTGTTCCTTAGTCTGTGCTTATGTGTGCCTTCATGACCTTTGTGTTTGTGAAGAGAACAGCTACATTGTATTTCTCTTTTAGGGTTTTTCTGATGTTTCCTCATGAATAGGTTTAGAGTGCCACAGAAATGATGCTGTTTGTTCTCAGTTCATCAGGCTAAAAGACGATCTAGGTTTATCTTAAATTTTTCTTGCCCCAGTCCTGCAGCCATCATGGATTTCTTATTTATTTATTTTTTTGGTACTGGGAATTGAACCCAGGGGCACTCTGCCACTGAGCCACATCCCCAGCCCTATTTTTTGTATTTTATTCAGAGACAGTATCTCACTGAGTTGCTTAGGGCCTCGCTAAGTTGCTGAGGCTGGCTTTGAACTCGTGATCCTCCTGCCTCAGCCTCCCAAGTGCTGAGATTACAGGCATGTGTCACCGCGCCCAGTGCCATCATGGATTTCTGATTGCTTTCATTGGAGAATGACATTTAAAAACCAAGATTTGGGTCCTAGGCTCATTGCTACTAGGTGCCTCACTTCTAAATTTTTTCAGTGGACAAACCTAGGAAGTATAGGTTTGCATGTACAAACCTATAAAAGCACATGTGTTCTTTTATCTATCAAAAAATATGTCCCTGTGGTTTTCAAATTCCGGTCCCAAACAACAGAGTTTCTTCTTCTTTCCCCCGTTTATACTTGTAGTTTACTTCAGCATTGATAAACCTGACTCCCATTATTCTTAATATACTTACTAGTTTGGTTAGTTCTTCTGTATGTAACTGGTCTCACACTTATGTGGGTTACCTTCTTAACCTGGCCCCATGACCCTGACTGGAGGGCTGAACCTTTGGTTCTCAGCTTGCTGGCCATACCAGCTAATTCCTTAGTCCCAGTCATGGGCAAGGGGCCCAAATACTTAATTTCATAGCCCTATTATTATTTTCCTTTGAATATAAAGTGGTGCATAGACTATAAAAGTGATTAGACTGAGCAGGTTGTATTTGGTATGAAATATGTCATAAAAGAAATACAGTTACCTAATACTAGACAAAGGTGTCAAAAACATACAATGGAGGAAAGATAGCCTTTTCAACAAATGATGCTGGGAAAACTGGAAATCCATATGTAGCAAAAGGAAATTAAACCCCTATCTCTCACCCTGCACAAAAATCAACTTAAACAGGATCAAGGACCTTGGAATTAGACTAGAGACCCTGCACCTAATAGAAGAAAAAGTAGGCCCAAATCTTCATCATGTCTGCTTAGGACCTGACTTCCTTAATAAGACTCTTGAAGTATAAGAAATAAAATCAATCAAGAAATAAAATCAATAAATGGAATGGATTCAAACTAAAAAACTTCTTCTCAGCAAGGGAAACAATAATGTATGACTCTACATCAACAACCAGAGAAATGAAAAGTTGTGCTCCATTCATGTACAGTGAGTCAAAATACATTCTGTTGACATATATAACTGATTACAAAAAATAAAAATTTAAAAAAATTGGGATTCTTTAGTATTTTAGTTTTTTATTATTCCAATGTGAAAAACAGATTTTTAGTGTTTAGCTTAAGATTCTTTAATGGGTGATAGTAATAGCACTAGGATATGTGCTAGTCATTTCTGATGTGAAAATAGTTTCTGGATAAGAATTCATCTATATTGTTAAGGCAGTTTTTTTTTGTTTTCTTTTGGATTTAGTTCTTGGCAGCTTGATAAGCAAGAGCTATTAGTATAAAACAATTTTTGTTGAGGTTTGTTTATTGGTTTGCAATAATGAGAACAGTTATTGAGTCTGGTGATTTTGTGCTTTTATTTTCAAGTAACAAAGTGTTCTTATTTTGTGATGATATCATAGAAAGCTAGTTTTAAAGGATCTGTAGCTTTGAGAGGTTATAATTTAGAATGGAGACATGGTGGTCAGAGGAAATGAGCCAAAGTTAAAAGCCTTTTCTGTACCATTGCATCTGTAACCATCCTCAAAATACTCTGCACTTTATGTCACAAGAAAGCCTCAAATCCTGTGGGTAAATGTTATCTGCAGGAACCTCATCATTTCTGAAAACAGTTCTTTTATTCTTAGAGTATTTGAACAAGAAAGACAAATAATAGTACTTTCTTTTATTTTTTAGGAAAACATATAGATATAGGGATTCTTCTGCTAGTTTTGAATAAGTGCTGTTTGATATAAAAAGCAAAATCACATTTAAATTTAATGGATGATAGGACAAACTTATTGTGCTATCTTGGTTAAATCTCTTGTGAAAGAGGGTTATCAATTTTTCTTTTTTGTGGGGTTGCTTTATGCCTAATTTTCTTTTGCAGACTATATTATAATTATACTTACAAGCTAAATATTTATGACACAGATATTTTTGCCAATAGATTTAAAGGTGGAGCTTGGTTATATACAATCTGGAGGGAACACAGGAGTACACTGGATAAGCAGTTGATAAGCACTGGATGACTGAAGTGAAAGGCTCATGCCATTTTTTTTTTGTTTAAACTTTTGTATTTTCTCACGAGTCTGTTGAGTTTTTCTGTTGTCTAATGTAAATTTAGTTCTTCTTATGCCCTTTCATCTTTTGTTCTTTCTTTTATGAACACATTTTCTCACATACAAAATAAGCATACACACACACACATGAATTTAAATAGTTGACATGCTTAAAAATATTCCCAAATAAGGATTGCAGAGAACCTATATATGTGCTGTATGTGTGTGTGTGTGTGTGTGTGTGTGTGTATGTGTGTGTGTGTTTGCATACACATACCATTTTCAAATAGGAAATTATACACACACAAAGTACTTGCCTTCTTGGAGGTGTTCAGTTCATGCTTGTTAAAGTGAATGAATGAATGTCTGAGTCTAAAAGGAGAAATGATATTAAGGACTGGGGCAAAATGGATATAGGGATGGATTACTCATAGAATGGTAATTTTTTCAGAAAAATGTACTTGTTGTCTAGTTGGTTACTTAGATTATTTATTAATCATGTAGAACAATTTGTGGGTCATATCTGCTTTCTTACCCTACTTTTCTGAACCAAATCTTAGTTCCAGTTGGTAAAAGTTAATAATTAATTGAGATACACAGATAATTCACTGGAAAAGGTAAATCATGCCTTTGATGATGATGGTGATCTGTTAGTGGGACTAGAGATTTATGCTTTTCTCCTATTAATAACTCTTTTTACTGCAGCTCATTTTGTGTCTTGTGATAGTCAAGAAACTCAGTAGAATCAAAGTACTTTTTTTAATGATAAGAAAACTTAATGAACCACCCAGGACATCTGTCTTTAGAAACAACAATAAAAAGATCAAGCTTCCTCTTGTTATAATTTTAACATTTTATTATTTGTGGTGGTGTTACTATTGCTATCTGTGAAGATTGCCACTTGTCATCTTTTTGAAGTACCAAATGTGTAGTGGAGGACTCAGTTTGGCCTGGGATACTGCTCTGGATTCTGTTTAGGATTTTCAAACAACTTTCCTGATGTTCTTAATATGCTAGAAACAGGGTATTCCTTCCTTTTCTACTTTCTGGAATGTCAAAGACTTTATCTTTTATTGCTACGTTGAATAGACTGTAAGTACTGGAAATCTAAAATTTGGTACTGTCCTCCCTTTTTAGTTCTTTGTCCAAATATTATCTTGTCAATGAAGCCTCCTTTGGTCATTTTATTCACTTACCCCTCAGTCTGCCTTATTTTCTTCTTAGCACTATTTGACATAATTTTATTTTTTACCTGTCTCACCCAAAGAAAAAGATCCAGGATGTCAGGACTTCTGCAGACCCAGTGCATTGCACATAGTAGGCATTTATTCAATGTTTGCTGATAAATGAGGTCTTAAAGTACTCACCTAATTTTTTACGACTTCATGTCCTCAAGTGTAAAATGGTACTATTAGAAATACTTTTTATACTATAATGTATTTTATAAGATGCTGTGCCTTTCTTAGTAAAGTTGAAATTCTGTATTCATTAAGTACAATTTATGTATTTTTTGTAAAAATTAATCAAATCCTTGGAACTGTGGAACCATATTTGCAGTTATCATTAACCATATATTCTCATTTATTATTGATTACCTGAATACTATTTCAATAGATTGAACTTTTTTTTTTTTTTTTTTTTTTAGGTGCTCTGGGGATTGAACCCAGGTGCACTTAACCAATGAGCCACCCCTTTTTTTATATTTTCTTTAGAGAAAAGGTCTTGCTGAATTGCTTAGGGCCTCACTAAATTGCTGAGGCTGACTTTGAACTTGCAATCCTCCTGCTTCAACTTCCAGAGCTGCTGGGATTACAGGTATGTTCCACTGTGCCCGGCTCAGAGATTAGACTTCTTCTTCTTTTTTTTTTTTTTTTTTATTTACTTATTGATTCATTGAACACAAATGGAGTACAGCTATTGTTTCACTGGTTGTACACAAAGTAGAGTCACACCATCTGTGCGTTCATAC
>JAJEJO010051703.1:46285-76581 GCA_020662805.1 Glaucomys volans
TAAAAGGGACAAGGATATTTTTTGGCAGCTATATGTGAAAAGACCAGAGCCAGGGCAGGGCTAAGACATGGACTAAGCAGTGTCTCGACCATGTGACTAAGCACCTTTCTGCCTTCCATGGTTATCTGCTTCCTTCTAAGGCAACCCATTTTGTGGTTATGTGAAAACAGCCAGTGGCATGTATGGAGTGGCAGGTAGAGGACAAATACATCTTATCTCCTGCTGGGAGACTCTATTTGCCAGATACAAATTTGTATCCCAAAGCCTTGCCCCAATTCCTACCTCTTCCAGCCACATCCTACCACTTCAGTTATCACTCAGTTAATCCCTATCAGGGGATTAAATCACTGACTGGGTTAAGACTCTCATAACCCAATCATTTCTCTTCCAAACCTTCTTGCATTGTCTCACACATGAGCTTTTGGGGACACCTTACATTCAAACCATAACAGAGATGAATATCCCTTTCTTTAACAGGGCTCCAGTTTTTATAGAGGCATTCAAAATAAAGCAAAATTTATTACAAATTTTTTCTCCTTGTCTTATGTTTTGTGTCTTGTTTGCTAGTCACTTGTAACTTTTATGTGAGACCTGGACAGAACCTCATGTTAGTCATCCTGTAATTCTGCATGCATCTTCCTGGCAAAACTGGAATGCTGAAGCTCTGTGAAATATTTGCCATGGTTTTTTTTCTTTCACCCAGAATTGTGACCAATTGTCAATATATTCTGAGTTTCAGATCTTGGAGACTGCCAGTTATAGCTGATTAGCTGAAATTCAAGAAATACTACTTTGCAGTATATATTTGATGCTGACTGACTTAGTTTTAAAAAAAATAGTGCTTTTACAGTGTGATTTATTAATACATTTGTCCATTTTGTTTGGATTTAATATACAAGCTGGACTTGTTTATTCTAAAACAGACATATCTCTTTACAATTTTTAGAACGTTAAATTTCTAATATATGCCATGTATACATTTGCTGTTGTTCACTTGACTTCTGTTTCTTTAAAGAAATGGCCTGTGTGACTGACCTGTGAGTTTAGTCTGTATATATACGGTTTCTGTCATTATGTTCTTCCCAGTCCACAGAGGGTTCCTGCTAGTTGCAGGGGGTCTTTTTTTACAAACCTTATGCTACATACTATACCATAGACCTCTTTTAAAGGATGCAGTATATACATATTCCTGAGATTTTGGTTTTGTTTTTAACTTTGTGACCCCATTATCTAACCATCAATTAAAGAAAGGCAATCAAAGGTATACGGCACACAAGGACTCCACCCCATAGAAAGCAACACAACCGTAGTAATATCATCCCACTAAGGAGGTGGGCTGCAGGATCCAGGAAGCTGTAGCAGCAGTCAGGAAGAAGACAATGTCATCAGATAATGGAGAAGGGGCATACAGAGAAATTAGTGGATTAGCAAAGAAGGGAAGCAGCCCAGGGAGAATCCAGGTTTGGAAGACTCAGACTTGCCTTGTGGCCCCTCAGGTTGCTTTATTCTGGGGACAGGTAGATTCTGTTCTTCCTTAGCTCATCATATATCCTGTCCTATCCACCCCACATTATGTCACCTGATATACACTGTGTGTTTCAGAGGTGTCTGAAAGAGTTGATGTGTCACAATTGCCTACTAAATAATAAATCAGATTTTGAACAATGATAATATGTAACTCTCAAATAAAGACCTCGTACAGTGAAATAGTCTAAAAGGAGGCTGAGAAATGCCATGCATGGAGGTGGAATGTGTAAAAAAGAAGTGAAATTATAGGTTTTTGGGATAATATTTCCTTTCTGTTGTATAGGTTTTATTCATCTTTATATTAAGTTTATCTGGTCATGTCACAGTTATTAAGATAGTGTAATAGTTTAAATGAGGAAGAAAAGATAGCTATCAAATTGGTTTGGTGGGAATCTCTTCATGTACTGCCTTTTGGTGAAACTGCTAAGACTCGCTGATTTGGTGTGAACTTTGAGAAATGGGATTTAAAAAAAAAAACTTAGAGCTTTATAGCCATACATAGTAGTTGGGTTTATCCCAACAAACTCATATATGCATGGAATCTGATTTTAGTTCATGATCCCCCCTTTACCCTCACCCCTTTTCCTTCCTGCCACTCTCCCATTCTCCTTCCTCTCTTCTACTAAACTTTCCTTTGCTTATCTATTTATTTATATTTCATTTGTTCTTATACATAAAGATGACATTCTTTGTGTATATTTATATATGCACATAAATGATTTCTAAAAAAAAAAATTGGTAATAAGGATTGAACCCAGGGATGCTTTACCACTCAGCCACATCCCCAGAATTCTTAAAATTTTTTAAGAAAAATTTTGAAACGGACTCTTGCTAAGTTGCTTAGGGCCTCACTAAGTTGTTGAAGATGACTTTGAACTTGAGATCCTCCTGCCTTAACCTCTCAAGCTGCTGGGATTACAGGTGCATGCTACTGTGCCTGACTATAACATGATTGTTTAAGAATTTGTTCTGTACTGCCTCCCCTTTCCCATCCCTCCACTCTGTCTCTCCATCTCCTTCTTCTTACATTACTGCTCTTCTTCTTTGTGATAGCCTATCCTTCCCTCCCCATTTCCTTTATTTTACCTTAGCTTCTGCGTATGAGAGAAAACATTTGACCTTTGACTTTTAGGGCCTGGCTTATTTCACTGAGCATGACATTGTTAATTTCCATCCATTTACCAGCAAATGCCATAATTCTTTTTAATTTTTAAAATTTTTACAGACTTCATTTTGAATCATTGCACACAAATGGGGTACAACTTTTCATTTCTATGGTTGTGTATGATATACATTCATACCATTCATGCAATCATATATGTAAAATGCCATAATTTAATTCTTCTTTTTGGCTGAGTAGAACCCCATTGTATGCACACACACACACACACACACACACACACACACACATATGCCACAAGAGAAATGAGATCTTGAAAGTAGCATTGGCAATAATACTTCATAATCTAGAGTTTTCTTTGTATTTTAATGTTTTTAATTATTTGAAAAATTCCCATTGTGAAGTATTTTTTAATACAGAGATAAATTTCACAGGGAAAGGATGTTTAAATAAGGAGATAACAGAGTGGTTTAAACGTTTTTCAAGCATTTTCTGTGTGATATCAATGAGAATAGGTATTTTTGCCTACTAGTATTTTGTTCACTAATGTACCCCACATGCTTAGAACAGTACCTGACACATAGTAGGTGCTATATAAATATTTCTTAAATGAACACATCAAACATAGATAGTAATTTTTAAAATTTTTTTATCAAATATAGACTCATGTTAGACCCAGAGGAGAGATTAAAGTCTTTATAGCATGACAGATTAGGAAATTGAGGTTAAAAGAGGTCAGTGTTGTGTCAAGTCATGACTACTAAGGGGTAGAACTAGGGCTTGATTCTAGGTTTCCAAACAAATTCTTAGGTTCACATGCCCAGGGAGATAGAGCTGAAATCTGAATATGTTAGATATGACTGACTATAAAGTCCATTATGTAGATAAGAGTTTTAATTTTCTTATTTTTTTATAGTTTTATAAAGGTTTACTATATGACCTTTTCTCTGTAGCTTTTATTCTGTCTCCCAGCAGAATTAATTACTTCCTTAATAGATAAGACAAGATACCATTCTTTTCTAGTCTGTATCATATTATATTGAGCCAGTTTTTGTAGCTTTGAGACCTAAAGACCTTAGATAAATTCATATTCCTTTTTGCCATCCCATAATTTAACATAATGACTTTCATGATAGATGGAGTTTCTTGTGAATTTGAATTGCTTTGAAAGGTAGTAACAAATAGTACATCCAAGCTTAGGTCTAGAGAAATAACACTTTTATAAGGGGAGTAAAATCTCAGACTTTCAAATCCAGTTACTGTTTGATAAATGTTAATATTAAACAATCATCATTCTTGGAGATGTAATTTAGTGATGTTGTTCTTCTTGATTTAAAGGGCTTTTGGAGAATATCCTCTTTTTTTAATTATAAAGAGTTAATAGTAGTATTTTCCTAAAGATGTGGTTTCAATACTGAACTCCTTCTGACTTTATGCTACAATTTCCCACTGGTTTTTCTGACTGTCACCAGTCCATGGCTAATGCCAGTTTAAACATTTTTGGCTTACTTGACACAAGTAATTTTATACTTTTTAGGAAAATTAAAATCACAGTACTGTTATGAATATATCTCTCCGAAAGTGTCCTAATAGTTTTATATACATGTAGCAAAACAGGTTTATCAAATCATTTAATTTTTAAAAGGAATTATTCTTTTGAACTTGCAACTTTTATATATGACTGGTGTTTATACAACATTTGAAAACATGAAGAAAAGCACATTTGAGGAAAATGTTGTGGTATTAGAAAATGTAAAATTCCATAAAAGATGCATTGCTTTGCCTGTGCTCAAAAATGCAGTAGCTTTTACTGAATACTGATATTTTCAAAACAATTTATTTCTTACAGGTAAATCTTCTGAGACATGCAATGTTATTCTTTTAAGAAAAGAATTTGAAAGTATTTGATTTCTGTTTTGTTATTTGCTATAATGTCATTTGTATGTAAATCAATAGTATTAAAAAAAGAAGGGAAGATACAAATTTCAATGTTACCCATGTCTAATTTATTGAAAAAGGTCTATATTATTGGCTCTTCTATAAAGCGTAATATTTTATGAATTTTTTAAAACATGCAGGCTGGGCATGGTAGCACATTCCTGTAATCACAGTGACTTGGGATGGTGAGGAAGGAGGTTTGCAAATTTGAGCCCAACCTGGGTAAATTAGTTAGACTTTGCCTAAAAAATAAAAAATTAGAAAAGGGCTGGAGATGTAGCTCAGTGCCAGGGCACTTGCCTAGCATGTGTGAGGCCCCAGACAATAAGCTGGGTGTGGTGGTGCATGCATGTAATCCCAGCAGCTCAGGAGGCTGAGGCAGGAGGATTGTGAGTTCAAAGCCAGCCTCAGCAACTTAGCAAGGCCCTAAACAACTTGGCTAGACCCTCTTCCTAAATAAAATATAAAAAAGTGCTAGTGATTTGGCTCAGTGGTTTAGTGCCCTGGGTTTAATCCCCAGTACCAAAAGAAAAAAAAAAAAAAAAAAGTCAAGAACAAAACCCCCCTTCCTTTGTGGATTAAAAAGAAAAAAAAAAAACAGAATTAATTAAACCTTCAAATGTTGATGCCAGTTGACGGAAAGCCTGGACTAGATTCTAGATCTTTAATATTTTGACCAATACTTATACCAAAGTAGTGGAAAACATAAAAGTCGCCCAAAGAAATGTTCAAGATAATCATATAATTTCATCACCTCATGTTTTTATGTTTTTTTCCTATTCATTTATTGTTTTTGTTGTTTCGAGCAGAGGAAACAGACTGATTTAAAAGCAGAAAAGGAATTTCTTGAAAGTATGTATAATGAGAAGAGCTCGCAGAATTGAAGAGAATTCAGATAACCAGGCAGATCTGGAAGGTCTTGGTAGTAAAAGCCCTCCAAAGAAAAGAGAAGGGAAGAAAAACCCAGGCTCTATTGCTGGTATGAATCAACTCTAAGCATCTTTTGATATGTTTATAGAGTCTACCTAATATACCGTGTGTCTGATTGACTGAGCTTGGGTTCTATGCTCACCTCTCTATATACCAACAGAGTGAGCACAGGGTATTCTTGAAGCAACCTTCAAGGGATGCCTTTGGTTCCCATTGTTGGACAACATAGAGTTGCATTTATACTTTTACCAGGACTGCATAGTGGGGAATAAAATTTCCCAAATATGAGTTGGGATGAGGTCTAGAATGGGGCTAGATGCTGGGTTGCCACATATATCTAATTATCTGATAACTGATCATATTACACTAGAAAACCACCGTTTGTTTTCTGCCTCCAATATAATCACCTTTTTCTTTATAGTACACTTAAAAATTTTAAAATTGTGTATTATCTAGCATATATAGAGAATATTTTAAGTTATTATATCAGTGCTTTGTATCTGGTAGCATTTTAGTTACTCAGTAATACCTTCCACCACCATGAATGTTTAGAAGAAGAAAAGAAGAGGGGAATTGAATCTAAGATAGTGTTTCTTTCTACATTTTATATATAACATTTACTGCCCGTAGCGAATGGAAATAATAGCTATAATTTGTTGCTTGCCTACCGGTTTAAAGTACTGGATTTAAAGTAATATATGGGCATTTTATCTATGTTTTAAGAACTATTGAGGTCAGAATCTTGGGTTCAGAGAGGTAATAAAGGTATAGTAGAACAGGGTGTTTACAAGTATGAGTTGTAGAGTGAGATTTCCTGGGTATAAATTCTGAGTCCAACTGTGTGGCCTTGGACAAGTTATTTGATGTTTCTGTTTCTGGTTTTTCCCAATCTGTAAAGAGGGTAAATAATAAGATCTATTTCATAAGAATGACTAGGAAAAAAAGATATACCATATAGTAAATGCTGATTAGCATGATCCCTGGTACTTGGTAAGCAATAAATGTTAGCAATAATTATTTGTATTACTCTTGTTAACTGTGTTGTTTTATTAAAAAAAAACCTCATGTTTGTTGACAGAAAAAATTACTACCAAGTTAAGGAAGAAGGAAGATTGCTAAATGCAAAGAAACTCAACTTACAAACAATATTATGCTTAACCCAGTGGAATAAAACAAATTGATGACTATTACTCCAGAAGTACTTATTCACCTATGTCTTGTTGTGCTTGCATTGTGACTTTTCATAATCACATAGTAGTGTTAAAGAACTCATTAAAACAACTTATAGAGCATGATTTTCACCCCTTTATTCTCTTTTCTGATGTAATCTTGCCCACACAAGAATACATACAGCACATGTAACTGTAAAGCATGAACTTAAGAGGAGCAACCTGAGTCTGTCACCAAAATAGCCCCTGGCATCATCACTGCATTCTTCCCCTCTCTGACAGAAGGTCAATTTTATGTTCCTCACCCCCCCTTTTTTTTCCCTCTTAATCTTCTTATTGGAAAGAAATTTTAAACTTACATAAAAGTTACAAGGGTAGTACAAGGAATGCACGTATAGTTTTTAAACCAGGATTTCTCTAGTGTTAACATTTTGTTCCCTTTGGTTTTCTTTTTTTCAGGTAAACTATCTTTCCTCACATATATATATGTGTTCAGTGTGATTTTCTAAAAGTAAAACTTTTTTTTAACATAACTACAGTACAATTTTCCAACATCAATAAATTGAATATTGATATAATGTTATTGTCTTAACTTAAAACTGATACATGAATTTTGTCAGTGTACCCAATATGTACTTTATAAAATTTGTGTATTTCTCTTCAGTACAAGAACCAGTATAGTGTTATGTGTTGTATTTGGTTGTCATGTGTCCTTCGTCTGTTTTAATCTTCAATCTTTTTTTTGATTTTTTTTTTTGGTACTGGGGATTGAACTCAGGGGCACTCCACCACTGAGCTACATCCCCAGCTCTATTTTGTACTTTATTTAGAGACAGGGTCTCACTGAGTTGCTTAGGGCCTCGCTAAGTTGCTGAGGCTGACTTGGAACTCCTGATTCTCCTGCCTCAGCCTCCCAAGTGCTGGGATTACAGGCGTGCACCACTGCGCCCGGCAATCTTCAATCTTTAACAATTCTTCAGCCTGCTTTTTTGTCACTTACAATATCAAGTTATTTTAAGAATAGAGGACTTTCCCTTCTTCACCCTTTTTTTTTTTTTTTTTTTTGATAGAATGCTCCTCATTTGGGTTGGTCCGATGTTTCCCCTTGATATAGATTCAAATTTTGCATTCCAAGCCAGAATACTATATAAGCGATATTTTCTTTTCTAGGTATCACATCTGAAAGCATTCAATGTTTGCCCAACCAAGGTTTTGTCCCGTTTCTTTATTGCATAGATACTAATTTTCTTCTTGCTTTTTAATAAGCAATCTGTGGGGAGACATTTTGAGACTCTGCTTATGACTTGCTCCTAGAAGAAATTTCTCCTTTTGACTTAGTGTCTGTTAATAATTCTTGCCTTGACCAGGCATTTTTGTGATGGCTGCAGAATTATGATATTCTAGTACCACATCTCCTTCACTAGACCTCATCATTCTACTCTGAAACTTCCCTCATAAACTTCTCTTTTTAATTGTTTATTTTTCCTACTTTCTATAGTGGTTTATAATTCTGAGAACAACTTTGAGCATTTCCTTATTTTCTGGCATAACAAGCTACTCCAGAACAATCACATATTTTTTGTGCACAGCCCTTGTACCCAGCCATTTCTTTAAAAGTTATGGTTCATTTTAGAGGAGTGACATTAAAAACAAAATCTGGGTACTGGCTTCACTCTCTCTAAAAGTTGATTAAATTTTGGTTCATGACAAATTGACAATTGTTTCTTCTTTTCATCCTTAAGCAAGTTTTGATTGTTTGTTGGGTTTCTCTTTTAAGTCAGGATGCCTCCTTCTGAACCTAAAATGTTTTAACTCCCTAAGCCTTATAGTTCTTTGTATATTTATTACGGCGCTCCTCATATGAATGTTACGATTGGCTGCCATGTTGTAGGAAATCCAATAACTGCTCTAGTGTGGCATGAAACAAGCAGCTGTATGAGATTAGTAATGATGTCTGTCACAGGCAGATGAAATAGAGTATTATAATGTGGCATTGTTGAAAAGGATAAGCATGAAAATATTTTCAAGGAATGAAATATTCATGTTGGCAGATTGTGTTTCAGAACCTGAACGGTTTCAAATAATCACTTATATCTTCTACATCTTTCATGAAGTACAGGAAACTAAGGAAATGTAGGATTGTGCAAAGGCCACTCCAGGATATTAATTTTATATTGAATTAAATTCAAAAGTTCAGCAGCAGAAAGGTTAAGACCTTCTCCTTTAAAGTTTATCTTATTTCTTAAGGTATTTCCTGTTGTTTTAGAGTTCTAACCACAATTTTTGCTATAATGGATCTGGTTTTAGTAAAAAAGAGTAATTGTAATAATGCATACATAATGTTTATAGTTTACATATGATGTTTCATTGTGTCACTGATTTGACCCCACATACTCTGATTCTGTAATTACTGTTATTATTATAGAAATGTTACTGAGACAGATTATGTAATTTCACCAAAACCATAGAGCCATTCTCTCTCCATTTATATAACTTGTTGCAAAAAAATGAATTGAGGCAAATTATTTTTAAAAAATATCAAAACATAAAAACCATCAGCTTACATAATGCCAAAGCACATGAATAGTGAAGAAACAAATATGCCAACTGTAAGATCTATTCTTATGATTAATAATTAAATTTCATTTTATTCAATTTGACTCCTAAAATTCATCCCCTTATTTGTGCTATTAAATTTGTTATTCCTTGGAGATTAGTGTCTACATAGAAAGACAGAGATATAAAGAAATTTTCTGCATATCAAATGGTAAGTTCTGAGAAGTATGAAGAAAATAAACCTTGCTTTTTTGAGTGTCTGTGTATTTAAAGGGAGAATGGGTGTGTGTCGGGGTCATACATGAAAAAAAGATGGCTAAGTTGAGCCTTGAAGGACAGGTAATAATTAGGTAGGTGATAACTAGGACAAGGGTGTTCTAGAAAGAGACAACATGATGGACAGTTAATAGAGACATAAAACCACATGATGTGTGCAGGGATCTAAGAAAGCAATTATAGGAGGAAATGGGAGGTGGTTGCAAGATGAGCCTGGAGAGGTAAGTAGTGGCCAGATAATCATGTCATCACATTCTTTATTTTGAAGTTAAAGACATATTGAAGGCTTTTAAACAAAGGAATGTCATGATCAGATTTGTTATATAAATCCTCTTTTTAAACTGTGGAGAGGATGAACTGAAGGGAAGAAAGAATATAGGTGAGCAGGAAAGCTAGTCTAACACTTCAGAAGTTCAAGGTAATGAAGAAATATGTTTCTAATTTGTTTATAGTTTAAGCTTCATAGTCTTAGGATGTAAACTGGCTCAGTGGTAATAAGATGGACAAAAATGGAAGTATGAGGGTCACCTAATTCTTATGATCAGAAAGGTTGAAGTGTCATTTCTTTTAGAGACGAGTTATTTTTTTTTTTACGCATTACATTTTCAAATTTATTTTCCCCCTTTATAGGTCAGTGTTTCTCAAAATTTTAACTGAATAGCACATAGGAATCACCTGGGGATTTTATGAAACTCAGTTTCTGATTTATTCAGTTGGCAGGGTTCCCAAATTAGCAAGGTTAGAGATAATTCTTTATGCTATTGTTCAGAGGTTAACACTTTAAAGTAGCAAGAATTTAGATCTTTTTTAATATTTTGATGATTGTGGCACCAACAATAATGTTATAAATACAGAGGTTATCTTCATATGATTGCTTTCAGTGAATGGACTTTGGGGTTGCATCTGGAGGGAGGGAGAAAGGGAAGAAGAGAAGGATGGGGTAGTGGGCAGGCAGAGAGAGAGAGAGAGAGAGAAAGAGAGAGAACTTAAAGTACCTAGAATGCTGAAGGATAGAATGTCCTTTAGCACTGAGATCTTCAAAATGGCACATGATTACTTCCAAGGGGCACATAGTTGATTTTTAAGAAATCAGTGTTTCAGTCTTTAAATTATCATATTCTTTCCTAAAATTTGTCCAATCAAACCCTGCAAAACCATGTTTTCTTTTTCTATCTTTTATTTCAGAATTACTTTTCTCTCATTTTTCAAGAAGGAAGTCAAATTTCTTATCTACTACTAAGCTTATTAGGTACATATCTCTAGGGTGGAAAGTTCCCCTTGCAGCAAGAGTGGATTAGTTAGAAAGTATTGGTCTTGTTACTGAAAAAGCAAATGACCTAGACAACTTGGTAAAAAGTCCTTTTGCAACTCAGAGGCTTTCTTATTTTTTGGTTTTGATAAATTTATAGGAAGATGTAATTGTGTTATCAGTTAAAAGATTATAAGAACATTTAATATATGAAAACTGATTTTGAACATGTGAGTAACATTGCTATAGCATTTAAATGAACAAAGGTTTTTTCAGTCCTTTCATAAAAAGAGAAAATAAAAAATGGAAAGAAAATTGAAGTGGAACCTAGTCTTATACTAGCAATGGCTAATAATCATTCAGAAACCTATGAACTATTTTAAAAAGAAAAAAACTAGCCTTATCCATTTCAGTAAGAAATGCATTTCCAATATATTTTTTTAGCTTGAACATTGTAGTTTTGGGAAATAAGACAAACTTTAAAAGTTCAGTTTTAAAATTTTAACATAAATATTTTTATATAGAGAAGTATGATAGGGTGATCAATTAAAAGCTTTCAGAAATAAAAATTAGGGTAAAATTCTGTGGGAAAGTATGGATACAAGTTTAAGCAAAAATGGACTACGTCAAATTTCTTTTTCTTTTTTCCTTTTGTTTTTGGAACCCGGTGTTGAACTCAGGGGCACTCGGCCACTAAGCCACATCCCCAGCCCTATTTTGTAGTTAATTTAGAGACAGGATCTCACTGAGTTGCTTAGGGCCTTGTTAAGTTGCTGAGCCTGGCTTTGAACTCGTGATCCTCCTGCCTCAGCCTCCCGAGTTGCTGGTATTACAGGCGTGGGCCACCGTGCCTGGCTACATCAAATTTCTAATTCTGGTACATTTAAAAAAATGGATGCTTTTTTAAAATCAAAATACTGTGGATTGTAGTACTCTAAATGTAATGGTTTTACTTTAAAATTGCAACATTTCCAACATACTGGAAATTATATCTTTTGTCATCATTTAAGCTTGTGATGAAAAATTTTAGATGTCAAGTGAAAGTATGCATTGTGGAGGTTTGGAAATTTTTTTAGGATTATGGGAGGACAAAAACAATGAAGACTATTGCTTCAAGTCTCTTTTCATAGAATTTAACTTTCTTTATAAAATTTGGATGAGAAATAAAGCATATTATGCTCATTGAGAGTATATTATTTGTTAGTAGAGTCCTATTGAAGTCTATTGTGAATGTCTCATAAACAGGTTTATGATAAAGCTGATCTTCTGTTATCAACAATGAATGGCATACATAGCTCTTTTAGATGAACACTTCTTCATTGAAGGGGAAGACTATATCCCTAGGTAATCCTTGCATTTTCCTGGGAAAGAAACTTTTGGATCAACACAGGCATTTGAGCAGACAAGTATTTTGTTGGGTTTCAATAGAGCCCAAAAGATATGATTTGGATTGGAAAAATTTATGTCCTAGATTTCATTTGCCTGATTTAGCCATGCTCAGTTATGCTGCAACTGCGATTAGAGCTTTTGTAACTCTGCGTAATGAGTTAGCTGTGAAATATACTCCCTGATAATTGAATTAGTAAGTGTATATAATTATATAGAAATTACTCTATATACTACTAGATAATTAAATGTTGGCAAATGCTTGCAAAATGCAACAGTTTCCGTTTTGTTATGCATATGGTTGAGTTTGTTGTATTGGTAGTAGTGAGAATAATAGGGACCAGATGCCCACACAGCTAATAAATTGTGAAACTGGTATTTAAACCCTTTTATTCAATATCATGTTATTTCAACTGCAGCAATTGGAAAAGCTGCCTAGTATTTTATGCATATAGAAAGCTGGTTCTATTTAAATATGGTTTATTGTTTACTAAAAGGAATCCTGCTGGTATTATAGGATTTGCTAATTTGTTTATGGTTTTTTAAAACTTAAAAATTCAGAACCCTAAACAGTTTTTTAATATAGATGATCAACATCTAACATATTAAAAATTAAAATTGAGAAAATTTGAAATACCTTCATTCATTGAAAACTAAGAATAATGATAACCCATTTTATATTAATACAAATAAGAATTTTTTTATGAAAAAATATTTTCTAAACCAAAATATTTAGTAAGGAGAGAGATATTTTTACATTTTTGTAAATCTTTTTAATGTCTGACTTTATAGAAACAGCTGGGTTCTCATATCTGTTTCAGTATTCAATCTGTTGTGGCATGTTTTGGTTGAAGTATATCAAGACTATCTGTTCTCACACCAATATGTACGTGGAAAAGAGAAACCTTATGGAACTCCTGAAAAGTTCCCGGAGACCACTGGAGTCTTTGTACCACACCATGAAGTCTGCTGCTTTAAAATATTGTCATGGTGTTATACTACACTACACTTTCATAATCTGTATGTGATGTAATAAAATGGGAGTACAGCTTTTGCATATGTATTATTTTGATGTTGACTGCACTTGATTTTAGTGACACATTATGGAGAATATTTTCTAACTTTTGGGTGTATAATCACATTTATGGCAAAGTTATAATCAGAACTTTCTGAAAGCACTAAACTAATTTATGAAGTGTATTAGAATATAAGTTTCAACAGGATAGGACTTATGGAAAAATGTTTTGCTCAAACAAAAATTTATTGAGAAGAAATTAAGATACATTTTTATTAATTTAATAGTTGTAATAGTGCTGAATAGTTCTGTTAGGAAAGAACATTTATCTCATAAATCCTTTAAAAAATATATATCCTCAACCATTTCTTCTTCTTTTTCCTTCTTTCCTACTCTCCCTCCCTCCTTCCTCTTTGCTCCCTCTTCTTTAACATTAATTTAATGAATATTTCTTGGACCCCTTATGAGTTAGGGTAAGGACTAACTTATGTAACAGATTAAAAAATATCCAATGGTCCAAACACTATAAAACTTTATTTCTTGTTATACCTAACAAGTATGTTTCTGTCCTGGAGAGGGGCTGCTTGTTGCATAGGTGGCTAGCCACGAAAGCTGCAATTTCTGCTGCTGAAGAACCTGGAGGATTTTGAGGCCACCTCACTACTGCTGGGTCTAGGACCACATCTCTACCTGGTACACTAGTGAAATGGACCCTGGCCCTGGCTGTTAACACTCATGGAAATAGAGATTGGACATTGAGATCTATGCTGCAGAAAAATGAAATTTCTCAGTGATTGAATTTGCAAGTAAAAGCCGAGGGAACTACAGCCAGCTTTTGCTCCACTGTGTTTTCTGCCTTCCCATGTCATGCCAGTGCATCTTCTTGGCAAGAGCTAGATCATGTGCCATAGTCTAGCTGTCCTGGGTGTCTTGGGAATAATTGTTAGCTGTCTAGTTTAGCCTTTTCTAGCTATGTATCATCTATTAAAGAATGCAACTAATAATGAATCCGAAGGAACCTATCTGCACACACAGAAAAAGGGTTAAAATGAAATATAATAAAATGTTGATAGCAACATTTTAATTTCTGGATAATTAAATCACAACACCTTCTTTTACTATCTTGATTTCTGTTTCCACCCTTGTTAATCTTCATCTTTATAAAAGACACTTTATCTTTCTGTCAATTCCAAGTACCTCTGTTGGTTGCTGTGAGAACATAAAATCAATAGTCAGAACCAGCCACACTGGTCATTTCTAGCAGCCACTGGCAGATGTTACTTTTCATTTGACAACCACATGAATTTCACCTGTACATAGTTCTCTTGGGGTTGGGGATAATTTAGTTAATTGGTTAAGTGAGCCTTTTGTTAGTACTATAAGTTAGTTGAAATATATCAGTTGAGATCATTACTGCTTTGCTCCCTGGTATGGATGTTTTGGAGTTTCTAAGTCCTGACTATGGTCATTATGGTTTGTGATTTTTCCCTCTGGAGGTTAGAATCAATTACTTTTCTCTCCTCTGCGTCGTTGCATGTTGAAGATTCTATGTAGAAATATGATGGGAAAAAATACTTCAATTAACGCTTGGGGTTGCCAAAGTAAATGGTGAAATACCATAACCTCAAGTCCTGGTGGTATCCTGGTCTTTGGCAAGCAGGAAATTGAGGGTAGTAAGATAATGAAGCTTGCTTGTGGTATAGATAAGGAAACGTGAAAGAGTATTCCAGAAAGGAAGTCAAGTTCAAATACACTGGGAGTCTACATGTCAAACAGTTTGTAGAGATTGAGGCACCCAGAAAGCAAAAACAAGCCAAATTTTATTCTACCTAATCTAGAAAGTTAACTTTTTTGTAAATAGCTCAGCTTTTATGGGTATTTTTCTCAAAATTTATAATTCTGTGTTAGAATGGGACTTTTAGGGTGTCATATTGAGTAAAGCATTACTTGAATATATTGAGTGAATCAATTTTATCTAGGAAGACAATCAATAAAGGAAACAGTAGCCCAGTGGAGATTGGGTTTCTGGATCTGAAGTAGGGTGTTTTAGGGTTCAGCTAATCCTAGGATGAAAAGCTTAGGCTCTTCTTTGTTTGCAGACAGAATGAGTGTAGTTATTGTTGGTGGAGAGGGCATGGTGAAGGAATGATTACAGTAATATTTCAAATGACTGGCTAATGGTTGCTGTTGTTGCATGCCCTTAATCTACCTAGTCTGTTTAGGGGAAGATGGTTACCTCTCAGATGGTTCAAGGTAACAGAATGGAATGGAAAACAGCATTTATATATGTATGTATATAATGAAGCTTGTGGTATAGATAAGGAAACGTGAAAGAGTATTCCAGAAAGGAAGTCAAGTTCAAATACACTGGGAGTCTACATGTCAAACACACAAACACACGCAATAAATTTTTCATGATAACTCATATTGCTTAAGGTTTAGAGAACATTTTTAATATTTTACTTATCTCATTAGAATCAGTTTTGTGGACTTAATTATATTAATTTTTAAAATAAAAATATTTAGACACAATAGCTAGAGCTCTTGAACACTCCACTATAAATGAAAAAATCAAGTGCAACATTTAGGTAAAACAAGTTAATTCAGTTCACACTGTTTTGAGTTGTAAAAGGACAGACCAGCATCTGAAGGGAATGCATTTAGGATTTTTAATGTGGCAATTAAACATGGTTAGGGGGCTATGCAAATTAGCATGTTTTCAACTGCCTGTATGGTCATCTTAATCTGATATGGCTGACTTAATTTCATAGTCATTTGAGGATAGTTAATTCTACTTTATAGTTGCTTACCAGGAAATTATGCCTCATGCTGTGTGGTGAGGTTTTGCAAATGAATTTAAAGAAAATTGTTATTGTTGGAAAAAAACTCATTGTTTAAGCGCCATCTAAAGTTGTTGCCTCTAAGGGATTATTGCTGCATGGTATTTAAAAAAAAAAAAAGTTTTAAATGTGTTTTATATCTTGACAATTTGAATAGAAGGACACAGATGTGTGCATTTAACCAAAAAACTTTAAATACCACAGTGGGCCAGACTATGTCCACATCTCCTCCTTGAAGTGGTTGGTGATTAATCCCATGACAAATGAGTTTGCAGTTTATGAAGTACTATACCAGTTGATAATACTCTTCTGGTTTATAGATATGTGTATTTTCAATCTTCCAAATAAAATATCTGTAGAAATATTTGTTCTTTTTCTCTTACACTAGAAATTTTGTTCTCACTAATATAAAAGTTAACTAACTTTCTCATAAATAGCACTACTTATTTGGGGATTTTCCTGAAAATTTATAATTCTATGTTAAAAAGGGACCTTTAGGATGTGATATTGAGTAAAGTATTGAGTATGCTGAGTGAATCAACTTTACTAGTCTGAAAAGAACTCTGTACTAATCTCTTTATAGTTGATTATATTTTATTCGATGTGTAGTTATATATAGACACATATATAAAACATATGTATATATGTGTGTAAATATATATATGGTATGTATAATATATGTGAGTATATTTGGTTTTATAAATTCTGCCAGTGTAGCATCCCATATGGCATAATTATTGTCCTTTGGCATTTGTTTTTTCAGATAATCATTATATACTGTGAAACCAAATTTTTAAAGGATTACAGATTTTCTAATAAATTAGTTGTTCTGTTTCCAGATACATGTAGTAAAAGACTTATTGGTAGGAAAAGAACTTAAATATTACTTGTAAAGTTTAAACACAAATCTTAGAAATACAAAACAAAAGTAAAGACCATGTTCTATATATGCTCTCCTTAATTAAAAAAAATATGAATGTGTGGATCTTTCCTCAAAAGGAAAATGGAAAATAGGTTATATTTAATATGTATGTAAAAACTCAAATTATTAGTATAAAGAACATTTTCTGTACATCTTATATATGAGTAGAATGCTTTTCTATTCTATTTTTACCTATTTTTTATTGCTTTTCTTTTAGTCCTAGGGATTGAACCCATGGCCTTATACATATGTGAATAAAAACTTTTAACAAACCATGGGAAATTTATGACCAATGGATAAAAACAATATATTCTGGAGAATTATCAAGGTAATAATAAGAGGATGTTTAGGTTATATCCTCTTTATTATGTAATAATGCTCAATATTATAATTTCTATTGAAAAAGTTTTGAAGAGTAATATATTTTGCATTTATACAATGTCTCTGGTTAATGATTTACAGTGTATAATTTTACTTATTTTCATAATTGATTTTTATAAAGAAAACATTTTAGCAAACTTATTTCCTGCATTAATAGTAATATATATACACAATATATATCTAACTTTAATCAATTTAATTTCATTTTGATTTTTTAAATGCCATGTTCATTGTAGAAAATATAGGAATTGTTAAAAAGAAAATCTTTAATTTTACCTTTCACAGACAACCATTGTTAATTATTTTAATGAAAACCATCATGTTCAGAGCAATATAATACATTCAGTGGACATTCATGAAATGTTTTTCACTGATGTCCATATTAAAGACTGATTTGGGGAAAACTAAACATTGTTTTATTTCCTGAGGTGGTCTCCTCCCTAGTTCCTTCTCTTTCTCTTTCTTTTCTCATATTTTGTTTTAGTATCTATATAGTTTCATTTATTCTGTTGGGATTGGGCTTCAGTATAAGGTAGGGATTTATTTTTTGTCGAATGAATGGCATGTCTTCATTTTGAAAACCTTTTTTGCTTTGGATAAAAATTTGTATATTTCTTTATATAAACTGTGCACATTTCTTCTTAGATTTAGACCTACTTGTTCCATAGTTTTTGTTGATAATGCTCAAAAAAATTTTTTTTTCAATAAAATTTCAACTGGTTATTTTTGTGTATAAGAAAGTCAGCTGGTTGCGGTGGCGCACGCCTGTAATCCCAGCACTTGTGAGGCTGAGGCAGGAGGATCGCAAGTTCAAAGCCAGCTTCAGCAACTTAACAAGGCCCTAAGCAACTCAGTGAGACCCTGTCTCTAAAATAAAAAATATAAAATAGGGCTGGGGATGTGGCTCAGTGGTGGAGTACCCCTGGGTTCAATCCCCAGTACCGAAAAAGAAAGCCATTATTGGGGCTGGGGTTGTGGCTCAGTGGTAGAGCGCTCACCTAGCATGTATGAGGCACTGGGTTCTATTCTCAGCAAAGAATATAACAAAATAATGGTCCATCAACAACTAAACAAACAAACAAACAAAAAAAAGAACCCTTATTGTTGAGCTTGATTCTGACCACATTTCTGAATGTTGTTACTTATCATTTTAAATTGAATTTATCTGTCTTTCCAGGTGGTCATATCATATATAGCAAAAATTTTCTTTTCTTTTCAAAACTTTGTAATTTTCTCTCTCATTTCATTTCTGTGTTAATGCAGGAATATTCAGTTCCTGTTTTAATGCAAGAGTGTCAGTGGTGATATGATTGGATCATCAAAGCCACAGAGCTGTAACCTAATACTAATTTGAATAGACTGAGTGGTAACTATAGGAGGTGCAGTGTAGCTGAAGGAAGTGGATTACTGGGAGTGTGCCCTGGAAGCATGCATCTTCCCTCTGTTCTGTACTTCTATTCTACTTCCTGGCCTTGAACAGAGCAACATCCCTCCACCATACCCTTCTGTTATGATGTTCTGCCTTACTTTGAGCCCAGAGCAATGGAGTTGTCCCACCATGGACTAAATCTCTAAAACTGTGAGCCAAATTAAATTTTCTTTCCTCTAAGTTATCCTTGTCAGGTATTTCGATTACAGTGAAGTAAAGCTGACTTAGTACACAGTACCTTAAATTAGGTAAGGAATGAGATAATTTTACCATATTTTTTAGTAAGTGTTGCCTTGGCTAGAAGAAGAATTGAAACAAATTTCATAGATATCTGACATCATATCCTGCGTGGTATAGGGCAGTAGTGTTGGAATGGCTGCATTGCCTGCTCCTCTGAAATTTTGTGAATTAGTAATCTCATGGATGTATCCTATACTAAATGAAAATGGTTCTGTACAGGAGAGGTGGTGAGAGGAGTCTGGAGACAAAGAAGGTGGAATGATCGACCTGAGGCTCCTGTGGGCCCAGGGAGCCATTTGAAACTTCTTCTGTTCCTGGGCAGGGTGAGGAAGCTGTCTGTCTATAAGAGCTTGAAAGGACCATCATAGTTATGATGAGACAAAGTCAGAATGTCAGCATGGAGTATATGATTGATAGCTAAGAATTATACAGATATTTCACTCACAATGAGATTGCCCAAATTTTGTTGACCTTAGACTTGACAAGAGCAGGAACTGCAGATCCAATGTCTGTGAACTGCCACTCAGTGTAGAATCCTCACCTCAAGAAAGAGAAAGGGGAGTCATGATTTTTTGGATTGAGCTTCTGTAGAAATTTCTGAGGAAACAGAAATAATGCAAGATTTTCTAGAAATGAGTATGATTTCTGATATTAGGTATAAACTGGAAATTTAGATAGATGATACATTCCACTATAGAAAATAAAATTCTTATATTTGCATATCTGAATTTGTATTTTGTGAAATAATGGATGCACAATATCAATAACATACTTTGTAACTAAACATTCTCCATGTTGATTTGAGGGAATACGAGAGAATTCCTGAAACTATTTTTGGAGATCTTTCTGAACAGTGCCAATTTTGAGGGCACAATGATTTGCATAATAATAATAAGAAGAATTTATTGGCCTTTTTCACTCTCAGTATCGTGAGCATACAGTGCAGTTTTCCAGAGACTGTAGGATATGTGACATCAGAACAAATTAATTTAGAAGCAGAAATGAGAATCTTCTTGTTTCTATTAAACCAGACACAGAAGAGATCTGTGAAAATGTAAAAACAGTGCTGCTTTTTTAAAAAAATATTTTTTAAGTTGTAGATGGACATAATACCTTTTTAAATTTTATTTATTTTTATGTGGTGCTGAGGATCAAACTCAGTGTGTTACACATTAGGTAAGAGCTCTACCACTGAGTTATAACCCCAACCCCTACTTTTTTTTTTTTTTTTTTTACTACTTTTAGGGACAATAAAATTATTTGAAGCAAAAGTGTTATTTATAATAACATAATGGTTTTTTATTTTAAAATGAAGTAGCAAATGTTTTACTTTGCCAATTTTAGTTTCTAATATAATATAAAATGATGGGTATATTTTAAAAAGTTTCTAAATGTCAGGAGTTCCTATGTCCATACAGTTTGAGAATGATGGACTTCCATTTGGTCCAACACTTGAATTTGAGGATCTCAATGTGGAAATTGGAATCAGACTGTTAGCTGAAAGATATTGCTTGTTTTTCAAATGTTCTGTCTCAATTTCTGTATTTAAAAATTAGGATAGCGCTTAATTTTCAAGAACTTGTGAGGATTAGAGATAATTATGTATATGTCTATTATAGCATACTATCTATACCAAGTCCTTGACACATGTTGTATAGATGAATGATTTTTCATTATTCAGATTAATTTTAGTTGTGTTCCAGATACTATGGGAGACATCTATGGGAAAATAGCATATTGTTTCCTTTTCTCCTTACTCTGTCTTTGGAAATTGGTCCAAGTGTTAGAAAAATATTGAGATTATTAGTTTTCTTTCTCAAAATGAACAGGTGTATACTTATATAGATTTATGAGCCTATCTTTTTTTTAGCAGTTTTGAGCTAGTCATTAATCAAGCATTTTATGTTCTCCCTTTGACATATATTCTGAATTCTTTATTTCTTTTGCATTTTCTCTGCTTACATGCATTTATAGGTCTTTATCACCTTTATACTATGTTTATAAGAATTAAATAAATCATTTTCTTGCCAAGCATTACCATTCTGGTAGGCTTTATCTTGCCTCTGGTGTTTGTGCCCAGGATTCTAAACTGCCTGATTGAGAGCTTTTGAACCTTTTCTCATATATCTTAGTCTTATTCATGTATTTGTTGTCTTAATGAGAAAAAGGCTAATACAAAATGCTACAGAGAATAAAAAATTCTGTCAAGTGCCATTTTATTGAAATAAAAGAAATGTTTAAATGAGCATTATTTCACTGAGAACTTTGCCTAATCAGATTGTTTTGTATTAATATAGCAAATAGGAAATATCAAGTTACTATGTAGCAGCTGTCTTCAAATATATAGGTCAAAAAAATCTAAAGTGGTATACATTTAAAACAGGTGGTACAACATGTATGAAATTCAGATGGGCAGTGTGTCAGAATTTATTCATTTCAAATGCTCAGCTTGAAATTTAATGCAATAATTAGGTAATTAGATAACAACAAAGAGCAGTGAGCAGATGTCTTTTCTTTTTGCAATCCCATGTTACTGTAGCCACTCATTTAACAATTTTTAGCTATAGTACTCATTTGAAATTTACATGTGTCAAAAAGGAATAGGTTTTAGGAGGAATGGAAGTAGAATTTGATGATAAAATGATGTTGGTGATGAATTGCTCCTGTTTTTGGTTATCTTCTTGGATTAGAAGTTATCTACAGTGCAGTATGAGGGAAAAAAAAGAAAAAAGATGATGCCACCCTTATTCATTTTGATTTAGTGGGTTGGTAGAGAATACAAGATAGCATTTCCCCAGTGTATATGCAGCAGTGAATTGAGCAAAATATTATTAAATTCTTTAGTCTAACATCAAAATCAATGCCAGTGTTTTGTTGAAAATGTGAAGATTATGATTTCCTCATCAATTCTGGTTATATTTCATCCCTTACAATGTAATAGTTGGCAATCTGACCTAATAACATTACATGTAATGACTGAAAATGTGTAGTCCATTTTTCACATTTTACATCATCCCCAACAATTACTGTGCTCATTGTTCTGGTCTAAGAAAATGGAAGCTCTGTGAGAAAATTAGTATAGTGTGCAATGACACAATTAAAAATAGATCAAAAGGATGTGAAGTGAAAGTCTTCCTGGTGATAATGAATTAAATATTCTGGATTATTTCTGGAAAATATATTGTCTATTTTTCATACACTTTAAAATACTCTGTAGAAAGGAAGTGAAATAGTAAATGTTCTATGGTAAGGTCAAGCTGAAGCTTGTTTCTAATCAAAAGCCACTTCAGATAAAATCTGCTGTTGTGGCTATAATGTTTTACAGAGGATAATTTTGCAAGATTCAGATAATAAACTCCTAGACATACAACACACCTGTTTAAGGTATTACCCCACTATACTGTGTTGAATACCTACGTACTGCCGTAAGCTCTGGGGCCACTAAGATGACCCTGTCCTCAAGGAGTACATCATCTAGTAATTTATAATAGTGCAATACATTAATAATCATGAAATAGAGTCTTTCAACAACATAACTATATATGCAGACTTGGTGAAATACATGTTAATATTTTAACAGTTAAATCAGGATTTCTCTTAATTAGGGAACATCTTTGTGTTAATAAGTTAATGGGTGCATGTAGAGTACATGGAAGCCATGATTTTGGAGAAGTGTGGTACAAGGAGTTTTATACTTATGCATCAGACAAGAGACATTCATTTTTATTAGGGCAGGGAGAGGACTGCTGAGAGAAATGAGTAGAGAGGAGGTCGAGGCAGAGGCTGGATTGGGCTGGTAGTCAGCATGGTCCTGCTGGGAGGAGGTCAAGTATTTCCTTCCACCCATCCTTCCTTCCATTCTTTCCAGTGGCTATTCCAGCTTTGCTCTCTCTCGTCAAGTGAAGCATTCCATTCTACTCCCCTCATATGACCACCCTTCTTCTTCTACAGTCATTCTTAGTTAAATCCTCTTGCAGAGTATAATCTATTAATGTTTTAACACAACATAGTTAGGGCTCTTAGGGCTCCATGGAAACAAAGAAATATTTATTTGCTATCTGAAGTTTTGAAAGCTGACATTTAACATTCCAAATTTAAAGAGAAAGGCAACTGATATAAATTAGGTACATTTGTTGAATTATTGCTCAAAACTCTTTAAGTGATTTTTTCTTTCATATGTGTTCAGCTCAACTTGTCTGAAAAATTCCTGGAGGTTGGAAATAATGTTTCTTGAATTTCAATTACCATCCTAATACCTAACATAGCAGCTGCTTTAACACTGGTGCTCATTCATAATTGTCAAATAATTTATTGCTATTAATATTATTCAATTTGTTGTTTTTATCAAAATTGCAGAGAAAAATAGAATTGAAATAATAATCTTATGTTCTGATTCTGGTAATTAAAACTTTGGGAGGCTCTTCAATTTTGAAAAGTGGTTTTTGCTCAGATGTCATTCTTTTCCTTATGGCAGGCAACTAAGGTTTCAGGAAAATGACCTCTGACATGTTCAGCATGCAAGCCCATACTTACAAAGTATTAATCAGTACGCACAGAACTCAGTCTACTTGGGAAGAAAATAAATACTTGAAAGGGTTTTTTGATGGAGAAAATACTTCTTTGCTAGTTAAAATTTATTCTAGGAAGGTCTTTAGTCTTCATGATATGCACATGTAAGGACAGAAGAAATATTGTTTGCTTTCAGGCATCGAAAGCCTTGGGTGTCAGAGTCTACCAGGGTGTTAGCTGAAATGGCAGAAGCTCATTTTCCACTAGGAGAATGTGTAGGTACCTCTGGGATGTGGTTAAATGATGTTTTAGTAGATTCTGTAGACTATCTCACAAGTTTAATTCTATAAATGATACTAATGCTAATTGGCATATTTTTAAAACCTAGGGAAGCAATAAATGATTTTAATTCATAGGGTAGATTCCTATTAACTGAAAAATCTTGCATTGTTTTCTTTTTTTAACTAAAACTGCATCCTTTGGTTTCAACTATACTAAAATGGAGAAAGAAGCATGAACTTCATACACAGCATATACTCTTCAATTCATTGCTGCCTCAGACATCTGCTGCTCATTACATTCAAAACCATACTCATATCTTCCTCCTCAGGCCTGCCTTTCTGCATGTGTTGTCCCTTGAGTTTATCCAGTCACCTAGATAGAAAGCTGTCAGTCATTCTAAGACTACTTTCCACCCCTTCTGTCTTCTTCTCCTCATTGCTAATATTATGGAATGTTTCTTATGCAACAGGGACTTTTCTAACCTTCTATTATTGTAGTTAATTTTACCAGCATCTCCATGAGTTAGGTGCTCTTATGACTATTTTACAGTTGTAGGAACTAAATTATAGCTTAATTTCCACATTAAAGTGGTGGAGCTGGAATTTTGGACTGTGACCAGAGCTGATTTCCAAACCACAAGCATATTGCAGCTTATAACTATCACCACATACTGTCAGTTGTGCTTTTTAAATATCTCCTGAGTCCATACATTTGTTCCATTCCCACACCACTAATTTAGCCAGAGTTTTGTCATGGCTCACTTAACTGTTGTTAGAGATATATTACTGCTCTCAGTCTCTAGTGTGGCTTCCTCTTTATTCATATCTACTTTTAGAGAAATCTTTAGAAAAATAACCTTAGTGTGAATATAATTCTATTACTTAAAAAATTAATTGACTTCATAAGTCCAAGATAACTTCATTTATACTTATTTCTTTTGCATTTGGAAAGCTGTGTTCTCAACCTTGTCTTGTTTATACTTTTAAAAAATTTACTTGGAGAATAAAATGAAGTTTGTATGTTGATCACATAGATTGAATAAATGGGTCAGTTTATATATATATATATTAAATAACAGAATTTAGATGTAACAGATGTTCAGGAGCCTCTCTTACCCCCATTCTGTCCTCTGCTCTGGTCATGTTTCCCCAGAAGTAGTCCAGAACAGAGGTTGGGGCATAGGCTTTAGAGTCAACATGGGTTCAGTTTCTGACCTTGTCACTAAGAGTATAGCCTCTAGCAAGTAGTTCTATTTTTGTAATCCTTGGTGTCTTTTTTGTAAGGTGGTGATTATCATTTTTCCTCATTAGCATTTCATGAAGTAAGACATGCAAAGCACTTAGTGCATGTTTGGTTCTTTTTGTTTGATCATAGTGCATTTGGCTTTGACTATTGAATTACAGCAATGTCTGTGCCAAGAAGAAAGTGACACAATTCTATGGTTGTCAATAAATTGAATAATATAATTGAATAAGCTACAGATGTTTAATTGGAAGACACAAAAACTGAGGCATAAGGGTGTGTACTAGTTGTTTTCATATATTTATGGAGATATAAAAAATGAATTTGTTTTATTCTGTTGGTTTTAGAGAGCATTATAAGTACATTTATAAGTACATTAAAGAACCCATATGTGTACAGTGAATCAAAATAAAGTCTTTAAAAAAATTTTTTTGACGTAGATTTTCACTTAATATAATGAATTCCACAGCAGAGTTGCCGTAAAATGACTTCCCAATAGAGTAGGCATTCCAGTGAAGATCTGGTGTCCACAGTCAAGGTTGTCCAATGGGACGTTAGTGCTTTGAATAGAGACTTAGATCTGTTAACCACCAGCCAGAGCTTCCCTAGTTAATGTCCATAAGGCCTTCTACCTCTCACGTTCTACAAGGCAACTCATTGTTAGCCCAACATGTCATTTTCCAGCATATTCCATCTGGGCCATTTACAGATCATAGTTTCTGTGGTAACTAATTTCTGTAATATGTTGCTGTCTTCAAATAATCAAATACCATGCATTATTTCTCCCTCTGTAGTTGTTTGCTGTCTTTTTATATTTCCCCAAAGTGCAAAATCTGGCCTTTAGGAATCAACATCCTGTAAACCCCAGGAGACAGTCTAATGTTGGCTGTAACATGGGTCTTATTGAAAACAGCTGCCTATTGCAGCGTGGTGGGTAGCAAATTGTGCCTCAGGTGACCAACATAAAATAAACCTGAATGCATTGAGTTTTCTAATGAAGCAGAACTGAAACAGCTTGCTATAAAAGTCCATGTACTTGGCATTTTTACCTGACCTCGAATTAGTAACATTATGCATTTAGCAATATTAGATTTTCCTTTGAGCTGTATAGGAATTGATTGAATTAAAAAATGTGTGTTACACTCTATTTTTAGTAATATTTCTGTTTGGAAAAATACTCGAAATCCCATATGTAAAATAATCAGGATTTATTTTTGCTATCCTCTGTACCAATCACTTTTACTCTTTCTGTGGCCCTGGGTTAAGTTCCTGGATGGGGACCCAGATGTTGTTTTGCCTCATTTTTTTTCTTCCAAAGTCTTAACTTTGTGGCATCTTTCTGGTGCCTTTAGGTGATACTTCATTTTGAGAATTTTGTGGGCTTATTCTCTCTTATCAAAATTATGAAATATTTTATTTTTTCTTCTTCCATGTTCCTTTTTGTCCTAAGGTAATAATTATCTACTTTTATAAACTTAATTTTATTATTACAAGATTTACCTCATGATAACATATATAAACAATAGTTTTCAGAATATAAGGCATTTTTCCAAAGGTGACATTTAGAAAAATAATGAAACTCTCTTTACATCCTAAATAGAGTGTACATGTGATAGTTGTGTCCATGCTTCCTGCTTTTTGTTCCTTTTCCTTTCTTAAAGATTTTTAGTCTGTTTTCTGTGTGCCAGGTGTGACTTTACATATTTGAAATATGCTGAATAGCAAAGAAGGAAAGATCAGAGTATGGTGGCAGAGTATAATAGAAATGCAGACAGAGGTTCAGTTAGATATGGTATTCAGGAGAAGTTTCTCTCAAGAATTATTACATTGAAACTGAAAGAAGCAAAGGAAGCATCCTTAAAAGGACTGGGTAGAGCATGCTAGGGCAGAGTGAACAGCATGTATGAAAGCTCTGAGATGGTGAAAAGCTTGGTGTGTTGCAAGATCTGAAAGGAGGCCAGTTTAACTGGAGCTTTATTACAGCAAAGCTGAAGGAGATAAATATGGAGAGATTGGTACAGAAGGAGCTGGGTCATAAATAGGAGAGTAGGAAATGTTGAGAAAGATGTTAAATAGAGTAAGAGTTCTGGTTAATTCTGACTCCTCTATGGTGAAGTAAATTGAATGGACACAAGACTAGAAATCCTACACTTAGAAGTGTAGGAGAGAAAATGAATCACTGTGGGGACAGGAAAAAAATGAAGAGAAGTAAGTGGATCGAAATATATATCTCTTTAGAGGTACATACATCTAGGCAGAGGTGACGGCTGGTATTCAGAGCTGGGAATCCAAGGAGCTCAGAAAACCTGAAGTTGGTTTGTATCATTATGGGTATTAGTCTAAAGAGAGTGGTGAGGTAAGCCTGTACAAATAAGCACAGAACATTATCTCTTTTGAGGTAGACTTTTGGTTGCATTAGTAGAAGTAGTAGAGGGAGAGAGCAAACCACTGACCATGACTAGATTTGTGAATTAATCAATTAGTGGATAGTTGCACCACATAATGAGCTGGTGAAGGTTCCCTCTTTTACAGAAGAGAAGGATAAGGCTTGCAAATGTAAAGTTACTTCCTCAAGGTCACTCTCTCCTTCACATTGTTTTTTCAAATTTAAATGAATACCCAGTACTATGATTTGGACATAGTTTGTCCTCCAAGGATTTGTGTGTAGAATGTATGTTCCCCAATGTGGCAGTGTGACAGGTATTGAAAAGAGTTAGAACCTAATTGGGGGTTGTTAGGTCACTGGGGGAAATGCCCTTGAAAGGGATTAAGTTAGCTATGTATTTTTATTCTGTTATGTCCCAAAGACCTGTAACAAGGTTGACATTTATATCATTCACTAATTCATCCTACAGATAATGTGTTTGCTAGATGTCACTGGATACAGAGTAGTGACACTGAGAAATGGTCCCGGTGTTGATGATGGCATGGAAGATGGGCATTGCACACTACAGCTTAGTGTATGGCTGTTGTAGGGGACAGCACTGTTTGTCCAGGGAAGTAGGAAAGTCTTCTGGGTGAAGGTACTGTCTCAGATGAGTCTTGAAGGCTAAAGAGAAGTTAGATCAGGACCTATGGATCTAGGAAGAGGTGATGGCTTATAATCAGAGCTGGGAATCTAACGAGCTAAGAAAACCTGAAGTTGGAATGTGCAGTTATGGATATTAGTCTAGGGAGAGTGTGGAGAGGTAAGGCTGCACAAATGAGCAGGGCACACTAGCTCAAGAGTCATGTTAAGGAATTTGGGCATGTTTCTGTGGTAGTAGGGTAGCCATTTATGATTGTTAGAAAGGAAATAACTTGATAGAATTATCCTTCCAGAAAGACCATTGTAACTTTAGTGTGGAGAATAGATCAGATATGGATGTAAACACTCAATAAATGTTGATAATATTCTATAAATGTCTCATACTTGTAATAGGTAGTTGCAAGGATTTTCATTGTGGTTCAGGTTGACTGATGAGACACTATTTGAAACCAGTAGAGAGTGGCATAAACAGGGCCTCAGTCTCATTGCTATTTGATTCTGTTATTTGAATATTTAGATAATTTGACTTTAGGTTTTTTATTAAAGTTTGCTAGATTTTTCAAAAGTTTGAATGCTAGAACAGCATCAAAACACATAGAAAACAAATCATGTAACTTTTTAGATATTTGTATATCTTTTCTATTTGAAAAAACTGAATATTTACAGGTATAAAAATTCCAATGTAGCTAGAATTACAGCAAAAATTAAAGTATTTAAAATACTTATTGACAAACTTTTCAGCGAGAAGGAAGCTAAAATTTTGTTATTATGTATAAGTATAAAACATTTTTTAGAATCTACAAGAGAATATAAAAATTCAAATGTCAATTTATTATCAGCATAAGGTTGTTGCATGATCTTTTTATTGTTGTTTATGTGAAATCAATAAAGATTTTTTTAAATTTTGTAGTATTTTAATATATTTTCAAAACTACCAAATATTCATTCCTTTTTTTAAGATTAAATTCTGGGAGGATCTTGTAGGTCAAATCTATCCCTCTCAAACATGAAATTTTTATCTCTTCTATAGTCCAGTATCAAGTCTCCCTTTTAGCATTTAAAAAAAAATATTTTGGTTACTTAAAGTTTTTTCTTAAATACCATATTAGTCTTTTTTTAAGTATGCCTTTTTGGGTTGAGCATATTATGTTTAAATATGTTACTAAGGCATTTTCCTGAAGATTTATGCAGGAGAGTTAAACCTGGAAATGGTTTTATTTCTGAGCATAATGAAATAGTTATTTGAAGCTAGTTTTTCTACTGTGTGTGTGTGTGTGTGTGTGTGTGTATGCGTTTGTGTGTGTGTTCAGGTATGTTCAGATCTAATTTGGTGTGTGTGTGTGTTTGCACATAAACACACGAGACTGCATATAATTTATTGATGTGTACATCATTTATTTATTGTATTGGATGCATATTTTCTATTTCTTTCCATTGTATGTTACAGCTTCCTAAAACAATGTTTTGTACTTGGTAGTCTCACAATAAATATTTCTTCTACAATTTAATTAGTATTATTTTTTTGCAGTGCTGAGGATTAAGTCCGGGGCCTCAGGATATTAATATATCTTTAAAAAACCACAAAAACTCTTTAGAACTCTGAGATTTATTGACTACCAGAATTATCACCAAGAGATTAAATTTTGTCATAGATCACATAACTAGTTAGCAGTCAAGTCATCAGTAGAATCCTATTATTTTAAATACCACTATGCTGAATCCATTACTCCAGGATGTAATGTTAGAAAAATTCTAACAAATACTTAATATTTTTGGAGAAGATTTCAGATTGAAGTTTAACAGGCAAACAGAAATGTGTGCATCTTAAGAGTAGACTTGGTGGACTTTTCCAAGAGGACAGCCCATGTAATCATCACATTGATCTTTTTTTTTTTTGTCAAAAAATGCATTTATTCATAAATACATGAGCATAAGTTTTAAATAGTTGCATCTTTTAATGCCCTGGGTACCATTGATTGATAGAGCAACTAACACTGTATTATGTGTGTTCAGTGTTTTGGGCATTTTTTTATTTTTTTTAATTTTTTTTTTCCAGGAGCTGTTTTTTATACTTTTCAACAAAATACTTTATGTGCATGTAAATTAGAAAGATAAGCAATTGCACCCATTGAAGTTTATACTTCATAGAATTACTATAATACTCCACTCCACAAATACAATAATGATTACCTGAGCTATCTAGTTTTTTTTAAAATTTTTTTATTATTGATTCATTGAACATAAATGGAGTACAGCT
>JAJEJO010051704.1:0-22252 GCA_020662805.1 Glaucomys volans
AAGTGTTCCAACCAAACCAAGATTCTACACTAATAGAATACAATGACAGCATTGTAGAAGAAATTCCAGAAAAGGAGTTCAGAATACACATGATTAAAATGATTAGAGAAGCAAATGATGAGTTAAGAGAGCAAATGCAGGCAATGATTGACCATTCCAATAAGCAGCTGAAAGAGCAACTACAGGACACAAAAGATCATCTCAACAAAAAGAAATTCTGAAAAAGAACCAAACAGAAGTTCTTGAAATGAAGGAAACAATAAACCAAATCAAAAACTCAATAGACAGCATCACCAACAGACTAGATCACTTGGAAGACAGAACCTCAGACAATGAAGACAAAATATTGAATCTTGAAAATAAAGTTGCCCAAACAGAGAAGATGGTAAGAAATTATGAAATGTCAATACCCCCAGAGCACTTCCCCTACTCTTACCTACATAGATTCCTCTTGCTCCACCTGGTGCTAAGATAACCTTACCAGGAATTTCCCTTCCCTGCAAGGATTAGTAAAAGTTGCTAATTCCTGCCTCCTGTGCAGTTACTGTCTGGATTACTACCTTGGCCCTTCCAGTCCACTTGCTTCTCAGCTTTTGGTGACACCTACATTTTTGGGGCCTACACGGGAAGGAGAGGGATAAGAAGGAAGGGGCAGAAGAACATAGAAAACCTAAAATTTATAAAAGCAGGAAGATACTCTCACTTTTTTGGACATCAGGACACCAGCTATGGCCCACTTCACCATTCCGGAAGAAGTCTATGCTACTATTATTCAAATAAAACTTGCTTTCTACACTTTCCTCAGTGAGCTCCTCTAATGTCCAAACGTCAAAATTTGCAGAAGCAGAACTGTTCACAGACAACTGGGGTTTCATTAATGCTTCATGCAATTTAAGTGCCTGATTCTGGGGCCACTCAAGTGGAGCAGGAGCCCTCACAAGAATGGAAGCAGAGATTCCTTGCAGTTTTGTTCCCATCTGTGTCCTTTATGCCTAGAACAGAGCTTCACACACATTAGTTAAATTTTAATATATAAAAGTGGTATATTTCCATAAGTAAAACTAAATGATAAATCAAAATGCAGATCCCCTAGTCACTGACTCTAAACTGTCTTTGAGAGAATCATGAAACTGGTGCTTGGCCTCATACCAGCCTGAGAGGCAGGCATTCCTCCTTGTCCTGCTTTAGAGATGCAGTGAGTCCCCCAATGTTGCCCCTGGCAAGGGTCATGGTCACCTCCCCACTCTATGCTTGTCTTACTGCCTAGGCACCTGGAAGCCCCACACCATGGGTGAGTGAGGTGGAGTGTGGCATCCGAACTAAGTTCCAGTGAGTGACAGCCATGTCACATGCTCATCCTCACTGGACCTCCAGGTTACACCATGTACACAACAGACACAAGAAGTCTCTGAGCATACCTCAGACCATTTGTGCTCCCCAAAAACAAAGTCTCTATGGAGACTTTCTCCAGGACCCCTCCCAGAAACCCCATGGACCTCAACACACCTGAATACATGGAAAGTCACAGCATCCAGTGAGAGGGAGGAACTAAGGAATGATTCACCATGGTGTCTTCTTTCCTCCATTGCCTTATTGTAAAAGTGAGAAAGTGAAGCTCCAGCAGAAGACTCTGAACTCACGTGTGGGGTAGACGAAGACCAAGGGCCCTGCTTTCCCATTTGGCCCACAGCGATGTACAAAATGATTTCCAAAGCATATGTGCATTTCTGGGCTCCCTGGTCTCCCTTTACCTGTGGCAAGTGCACACATCATACCATGTGCTCACCTACTGGGCTGGTGGTTCCCAGACTGAGCTCATCTGAGGAGCCCTGAATTGAGTGCTTCTCCCACTTGCTTCCTTGAGGCCCTACCTTGCCCACTGCAACTGGGGATTGGCCTTCAGAGCTGCAATTAGCTCTGGTCTGCCATCTCCTACCATTTGCTGGGATCCACTCAGCAACACAACATTCCACAGGACTCGCGTTCCCCAGCATTTCAACTCCAGTCAACTTCCCATCTTAGGCCCTGCCCAGCATTTTGGCTCCCCTTGGCTCTGCTCTATGGCACAACACCCACTTCACCCACTTCCTCCACTCTATTCTGGCCACTTGGCTCCTCATCTTCTGGCCTAACATACATTGTATCTAACATGCATTCGCCCTCTAGCTCTGAAAACTTTTGTGGTCTGACATGGCCCAATTCCACCCACATCTAATAGCATCCCAAATGGCTCTGCTCTTCTTGATCAACCTGGCTCTTCAATCTTACTGGTAACCCTGCCACTTCTCACCCACCTGTCTGCTTCAAATCTCCTTGAGAACTCCAATTGAAAGGGAAAAAAGGGGTCTTGCAGTGTTGCCCAGTGGTCTCAGACACTGCTTAGACTGAGGGATGACTGAATTGTGGATAGTGTCATGTTGGGAACCAAATCAGCAATGGATGACCTTGAGCAACTCTGCTCACCTCTCAGTTACCCTCACCATTTAAATGTGGAGATGATGATAATACTTTATTACCATAAATATGAGCATGTTCTGATCACCATTGGTATGTCAGGCAGAGTATGCCAGCAGAGCAGATATGGGTGAGCAAATAGCATGGTCCCTGCCCTGTTGCAGAGGAGCCTATTCAGGATTCAAAGTGTGTGTGTTTTTACAGGATCTTCCCTTAGCTTTTCTCTAGCTTTGTGGCATTCAGCACCTTCTCTTAGCCTTCCAGCACAGGATGGGCACAGATCTTTGGCAAAAAAGTTTCATCTGTGTTCTCCTCACCAGACAGTCCACAACTTCTCAGAATGATGCAGGATAGGTGTCTGACCATGGCCTTCTTAAGGTGGGGTCTCAGCAGTAGAGCCTCTATAGTGACCTCTGTGTCATGACTGTTCATTCTGACAGGCTGACTCAATGCAGGGGGAACAGGACAGCCCTGGGGCTGCAAGACACAGGGACAAACATGGGTGCTCTAAATAAAAGTATTGTGTTAGAGAACACTGGATAGGTCACAGGAACCAGAGGGCAAAGATTAATGAAGGATGAGCTGGGATGAGCCAGGTGACCTCAGAGTCAAAAACCCCTCCACAGTTCGTGGATGCTGCTGCTTCATGACCCTACTTTAAAGATTTCTGTTCTTCCTTTATCTCAGCTTCTGAATTTCCAGTGAAAGGGTCTGATGGGCTGGGTGTAGGTAGTAGGAAATATATTACTTTCAGCTAGTTATTGAAGGATGATTAGAAGCTTGATAAAGGGCAAAGGGAAGGACATTCTAGGTAAGAACAACATTAAGTTCCTACAGAGGAATCGGGGACCTCTCATAATCACTGAGCCACACTATGCCAGAGACTCTTCTCATCATGTCATTCAATGACCAAATCCCTTCAAAAAGAGTGCTAACATTCTGGAAAACTAATGACATTTTATTATAAAAATGCTAAAGGCTCTTATAAAGGGTTCAAAATGTACAGGAGAATACTGGAAATCTGGGAAGGGGACAGAAACCAAAACAAAACCAGGTGCCCAGAAGCCAGAATTATCATTAGGTGACATCATTACAGATGTGTTTCCAGTCACATGGGAGGAATGGAAGAGGGAGGAGGGGTAAAATAAGTAAAATAATCTGATTTCAATGTGATCAAATGTGTATAGCAATTTTTTAAATAGAGCAAATGCATAAATTTGGGTGTAAGAGAAGCAGTTTCTAACTTGATATATTTCTTTTGTGACCAACCACCTATGTGATATAAGTTCACCTCAATGATGGGATTAAAATTTTGTTCTCAAAATAAATTTTAATATAAGCATTTTAAAAAGGGTAGCCTCAATGGTGCAATCTTCCTGCCTCAGCCTCCTGATCCTCTGAGATTACAGGCATGTTTGAGTGAAAACCAAGTAAGACATAACTCCAGAAAACCACAAGATGATATTATAATTCAGAGCTATTCTCAAAAATATATGGTAATTCTGGGTTTTAAAGTTTTTTTGTAGTCGTAGATGAACAGAATGACTTTATTGTGTTTATTTTTAATGTGGTGCTAAGGATCAACCCCAGTGCCTCACACATGCTTGCAAGCACTCTGCCACTGAGCTACAGCCCCAGTCCCAGGAATGAAACAAAATACAATGAGAGAAATATCATGATCCTATGTACATGTATGATTACACAAGTGGTGTGACTCTACTTCATGTACAAACAGAGAAATGAAAGTAGCAACACATTTGTATGCAATGAATCTAAATTTTAACAAATAGTATTATGGTGATTCTGAATACTTAGGGAAGCTGATATGTAGTGGGAGACCAACAATTGCAGCATTATGCACACATGATCTGGTAATCATATGGAAATTGCACCTGGAGGGTGTCAGAGAAACTTGAGAACTGAAGTGGGAAAGTGGTGTATGCTGGAGTGAATCCACACACTTTTCTGACAACAGTATAGACAGAGATTGATGCAGGTGATTTTACAGAATGCAAAGGTTTTTTCCCTCATTTTCTAAGATAAAAACTATGTGATTACTTGCCCAAATGATGAAAAAGACCATCCAACTATATGGTTTTATTAGCATACAAAGCACATTTTATCTAATTTTTGCCTTGGAATCTCAGCAAAGATCATCCTCCTTCTTTTCCACATCCTCACTTTCCTTCCCCAGCACAGGTTTAAGCCCACTGACCTGACAGTTGGTCTCTTGGCCCTAATCCACCTAGGGATGCTGATACTATGGGTTCATAGCTACAGATAGTTTTGCACCTCAGAATTTTCAGGATTTTGCCCTCAGGTCTATGCATGAGGCACTTACATGATACCCTGAGCAAACAAAGGGAATCACATTTTACTATGGTCTGAATTTTTATTTTTATCCTCCCAAAACTTGTATTGTAAAATCCAAACCCCACAACATGATGGCAGGAAGTGAGGCCTTTGAGGTTATTAGGTCACAGGGGTGGAGCTACACAAATGGAATGATTGTCCTTTTAAAAAAGGACCTCTAATTTTACAATGTGACAACACAGTGAGATAGTGCATTCCCTTAGTCTGATCAAGGTGCTATAATAAATTATAGTAGACTGATGCCTTATAAACCTCTCAATCTTTTACAGTGTGAAAATCAAGGCATCAGCAGATTCAATGTCTGGAGAGGACATAGCATCAACCTACATATCTCCTCACAGCTGAACAAATTCTTCTAAGTTATAAAGAAGAATAGAATTATGTCATGTTTGAAATGAGCAAACATGGTGAACATAATGTTCTTTAACACATTTAAACATGCTTGACTCAGAAAATCAAGGATCAAGTGTTTTCTCTTATATGTGAAAACTAGAAAGAAAAATGAAACATGGAAAAGAAACAAGATTTCAAAAAGAAGAAAAGAAGAGCAGAGGCTCATGAGGAGAGATGAGGAGAGGGAAAAGTGAGGCACTAAGGAAAGAGACTATTCAGATTTTGCTATGTACATACATGAATATGTCACAGTGAATATACTATTAACATAATTATAGTGTACTAACAAACATGTATTTTGGAACCAGGGATTGAACCCAGGTGTGATTAACCACTAAGCCACAACCTTAGTACTTTGTTATATTTGAGTCAGAGTCTCACTAAGTTCCTCAGGGCCCTTGAAATTTGCTGAGGATTTGAATCTGTGATCATCCTTCCTCAGACACCTGAAGAACTGGGATTTCAAACATGCACCTCTCTGTCCAGCTAAAGATAGTTTTTGAAAATCCATCCAAAAGAAAAAAGGCCTGAAACAAATATAGTCTTAGCTGAGTTCTACAACACATTTTAAGAACAATTAATCAGAGTTGATATTGAGGCTCTCTTGTAGAGTACATGTGTAGCACTGTGAGGCACTGGGTTCAATCCTCAACACCACAAAAACTAAATGAATAAATAAATAAACAAAATATGTTGTGTCTAAAACAAAAAATCTGTTTTTAAAAAAATATTTGCTTCTCAATTTACTCCATGAAAGAAAAGAGGAAAGAAATTTCTTCAAAATTGATTTAATGAAGTTGGTATTACACTGGTGCCCAAATCAGGTAAAAACACATCAGCAAAAGGAAACTAAAGAGCAACATCCCTGAGAATATACTTGTAACAATACTTGATAAAATATTAGCAAATTGTACTCAAAAGCACATTAAGAAGATTTTATATCATGATCAAATTGATTTCAATCCAGAGTGTAAAAGAGCTCAAACTGTGCAAATAACTAATTCACCATACAAGTAGAATTAACAACAAAAATCACATGCTCATCTCAAGAGATGCAGAAGCCTTTGAAAAATTTTAGTGCCAATTCATATTAATAATTCTCAATAGAGTAGGCTCATGTAGAACTTACCTCAACCTCATAAAGGCTATGTATGATGTTGATTTTGTGTTTTTCATAACAAGCAGGGGAATACTGAAATTATTTCCTCTAAATTAGGAACAAGATAAGGATGTCCACTCTCTCCACTTCTATTTGAAACAGCATGTGATAAAGTTATGGAGGGAAAAAGTTAAAGTTAAAGTTATGGAGTTATGGAGCTCACTGAGGAAGGAGGACTCTTAAACCAGGATTCATTCCCAGTAGCAGAAATCCCCATAGAAATGAATTCCTTTTGTCTTTATTATCCTTTCCTACATCTGCATTTTCTCCCACCCATATTTTCTATCTTCCATTCATCACAGTACTAGATATACCAGGCTTGGATTATAGGTATTTTACAAACAGAATATCTTTTTGCTATTGTTAATTTCATTTTGCAGTTTTCTTTAAAGTTTATAACTGTTGCCTATAAATGTTTCTCAGAAGTACTTCTCATAGAACAAACTGAGCTAATCTGAGATAATTAGTCATCACCTACAGGACAGACACAATATAAGGCTAAATCCAGCACTGATACTGACTTCCAGTAAATGGAAGGGGTGGCTCTAATGTAAAAACCCATCACTCTAAATTAAAGTCTTGGGAAAATGGCCGGCTGCATGTTTAAAAAAAGTTTGACTATGAAGTTAAGGAAGAGATATCACCAAGGAATATGCAGCCAATAGGTGACCCTTGCCCTCTAAGGACAGCCAAGACCCAGAGAAGGATGGGTCCACTGTAAGGGTGCTCCCCCACTCTGGTGAGTCACTGAGAATTGCATTCAGGGAGATTAAGATGATCCCAGAAAAGAGGAAGTTAGCCAGTGTACTTTCTACAAAGAGGAGAGCCATTGGAGAGAGAAATGTCCCTGATGGTTCTAAGAGAAGAAGCATATGATGGGTAAGGCTCTGACCCATCCTGACAGATAGCACCACTGGTAGAGGAAGCTAAAAGAGCCAAGAGGTTCCACACACATTCTTAAGAGGGGTCTCTGAGAAATTTCAGCTGACACTTAGCATTAGATAGGAACAAGGTCGATTTTGAACAACTTGGTCATAGAAAAAAAAAAAAACCTGGTAGAAGAGTAGAGCAAACAACAGTACTACATGGATATTTAAAAGGAAAAACCATTTTTAACGTAACTTAAGATGTACACTTGTGACAGCTCTACCAAAAATAAGCAAAGCTGTATGCTGTAAATAAAGGGTACTTATGTGTGAATGTCCAATATTTAACTATCACAGAAGAATCTAGAAATAAAATGTTCTCCTGCTTTTCAGAGACTGGCTGAAATACTAAGTGTTTATGTGTTAATTGTTTACAGAAAGCAATGCTTTCTCTCTTCTCACTGTATCTTTGCAGGAACCTTGCCTTATGTATGCCTTGTCCATTCATCTGTCAACTGCCACCATGAATCTCTGAACTGCTGTGATGCTGAAAACCCTGAAGGATCTATGCCTCACCTGAAAGAAAATAAGGACTTTGGATCATGTCCCCAAAAGGTCACCCTCTCTCTGCAGGAAGCAACTTGGTGATGCCATCACCCATTTTTTCATACAAATGGAATGTAGATACTGACAGTGATGAAATGTAACAGTGGTTCACTTAGTCTTTTGTATGTAATCTTAAAAGGGACATATTATACTTTTCCTCTCCTCCCTATCCCCTTTCCTAACCTGGGGGAAGGGAAGAAGATTTTGCAAGCCCTCACTAAACACCTCAAATAGCCTTTCATCTCACCTTAGAAATCATTAACCTCACACCTCAGAGAGGCCTGCTTTCAACACCTGTGTGTCCTCCATACTAATTTGAGAGAACTCTTACTATTCTCTGCAGAATACACTCTGTACACAACTCACTGAGATCTTTTAACACCTCAGTATGCCTTCCATGTACGCCTCTATGAGCAATGTCTAATAACTTCAAGTGGACCTCCCAAACACACTAATGAACCTTCTCACAAACACAACACAGCCCTCTTACACATGGCACAAGTGCCTACCTACAAACATCAGAAGACCCTCCCTCTAAATCTCAGAGATATCCCTACAAAAGCTCGAGTGCCCTCCCTACAGATCTCAGAAAGCACTCATTACTACCTCAGGAGCAGCCTGTACACCTCAGAAGGACATCACGACACACCTCAGTGAGTCCTTCCTCTACACCTTTGCAAGCCATCACTGCAAACCTCCTTTCCTATGTGACTCAAATGGCCCTCCTTACTCACATCTGAAAGTGCTCCCACTAATGTCATGAATTCCTCCTACATATCTCAAAGGGCCTTTTTACCTACTGCAGAGAGTCTGCCCTACAGACCCCAGGGAGTTCTCCATTCACATCAGACAACCTTCCATGCATACCCCAGATTGCCCTTCCAACACACCTCAGAACAGACTAAGGACACATCTGAGACAGACCTCAGTGCTCACGAATCCCTCCGGACACACCACCAAGATCCCTCACTTCAACATTTCTATCCTCCCTACTCATCTCGGAGAACTCTCACTACTCACCTCATAAGTCCCTCTGTGTACACCTCACTGAGCCATTTCTACTCACCACAGAGTGCCGTCCATGTCCACCTCAGTGGCCTCCTACAGAACTGCATGGGGATATCACAGACATCAAGAAGTCCTCTGACATACCTCATAGCATGTCTACACACCTGAGAAAGCACTCCCTACACACTTCAGAAAGCCCTCAGTACTCATCTCAAGAGCATTCCCTGCACACCACATAATGCCCTCCCATCACAACTCAGTGTGTCCTCACTCTACTCATTTGCAAGCCTTCTCTAAAGGGAGAGGGCCCCTCCACTCAGCTCAGAGAACCCTCATTCCATCTCAGGGAGCCCTTTCTACTCATCAGATGGCCCTTCCCTATGCACCACAAATGGCCTTCCTTTTGATCTCAGGAAGAGCACCCACTCATATCATGGAGCCTTCTTACACACCTCATCATGATTCCTGACCATGTCAGAGGTTCCCCTCTACATATCTCAGACAGCCCTCCCTACATACTCCAGAGACCCCCATACATAACTCAGAGAACACTACCTACACACCTTAGAGACATCTCCTTACACACCTCAGAAAAACCAGCTTACTCACATATATCCCCTTTCTTCATACCTCTGGAGCCTTCCCTTACCATATCATACCACAATTCCTACCCACCTTAGAAATCCTGCACTAGGGAGAGTGCCCACTCTACTCATCTCAAAGAGATTAGTAGAAAATGGCTGTGATAAAATGTTATCTTCTGATTCAAACATCTGGAACAGCATTGGGTCTACTTGAAGTGATTTTACTGTCTTTTGCCTCCAGGTCACAGGGCTCCATTTCATCTGCTTTTAAATTAATTTTTTATTTGCTCTAATTAGTTGTACCAGATGGTAGAATGCATTTATATTTTTGAAAAATCATGAATACATAAATGGACTGTAATTTCACATTCTCTGATTGTACATACTGTAGAATCACATCTGTCGTGCAGTCCTTTATGTTTATGAGGTAATAATGTCTGTTTTACTCTACTTCCCTTCCTATCTCCATACTAGTTCACCTCCCTTCACTCCCTTATACCTAAAATAAAAAAGTCTATAAAGCTTTACGTATCTTCATATATAATACAGAGGAGAGTGAGCCTAATTTTACCTGCTTTCTCCCAGAAAGTACAGGCATCCCATCTCCATTAGTGAGGATGAGCTGGATCATGCAGTTCCCTTGGAGCAGACTCCCAGCTCAGGATCTGCCTCTGCTCTCACTTCATTTAATCTGCATCTTACCTCCTCAACCTGTGACCTTCAGGTCTGTCTCTACATTTTTACTTCTCATTTCATTTCAGATTGATTTTAATATTTTACTCAGAGCCTGAGTCACAAAACTGCCAGATTGGAAAAGATGGCATATAGAAATAACAGTACCCAAAATCTAGGTGATTCATGTGGGAATAAGCTAGGGAAGAGGGGCCCATTACATATCACATGGAGAGGACCTTCAGATCCACTAGGAAACCATGGGAAGTACCAGGAAAACCCCACCCCAAAGTAGAGGCATTGTATTTTGTGGAATGGGTTGGGACTAATTTCATCTTAGGATCAGAGTGAGAGTAATTGGAGTTTTCAACATGATGGAGACATGATTTCAGTCAAGATCCCTCTCCAGATGTGTCCAGGGTAGTTGTAAAAAGTTTGGAGCCCAGCTCTCCCAAGTTTACTGTTATCCATCAGGGAATAAAGTAAAATTAAGAGACAGATGACATGTTCCACTGGGAAAGCCACAGTTCTGTGTTCTCCAGTGAGATCTTGTCACCTGTCTATAGATATTAAAATTGCAGGCCCACAGAGAGAGACTTAAGGCACCCTGTCCTGAAAACTTACAACTGTTTGTGCTCTTCTCAGCTGCATGCGGTCCCCCCATGCCTCACCATCTAGGTAAGTGCCACTGTGTCCTCAAATGATGAAGTAGTGTGCAGGTAGGTCCAAGAAAGATTGTAGAAGGAGGGAATTTGAGCCCACCAGTGAGGTTTCCAGTAGATGCAGAGGAGACCTCAGGTCCAGCAGTCCCAATCAGCTCAGTGCACTATGTTCTGTGTGGTGCAATGGGGGTATATTCCTCTAAGAATGTTTGCTTCATTCATTTATATCCTTGTAAACTTAATCAATTTTTTCATAGCAAATATCAATTAAATTTGGATTTCCACTTTTCCTGATTTCTAGTCAAACAACTTAAATATGGTATGTCATCTAGAGATTCTAAACTTTACATATTGGTATAGATATTATCAGGTGAGCCATAAGTATTAATTTAGCAATTTTACTACTTAAATTTTTGCTTCTGTCATCTTCATAAATCAAATGGAACTATTGTCAATGTAAGCAACTTCTATAGTTTGAGTCATTATAAGTTTTGAAATCTTTAAAAGGAAATGATATTCTACAAAATGTCATTTTGTAGAGGGGAACTCACATTGCTAAAAAGTACCTACATGTATTTTCTCATGAAGTCTTCAGATTCAAATTAATTTCACCAATTGAAAATGCCCTTACCTATATTCATTCAATTAGAAAATGCCAAATCAGATGTCCAAGATGAGAAGGATTGGATGCACATTAAATATTTTGAAAAATCAAATGATGAAGCTGGTAAATTCCCATTACTGGTTTAAAACACCAAGGAATATGATTCTTGAGAGTCTGAGGGAAAAATATTTGTGTTCATTTGTATTCATTAGTCTTTAATGTTTTAGTCACTAGAGAAGGTACCTTTTCCAATTTCCATCACAATGGAGATCTTTGAATCTGATTTTGTTTAGAGGAACATTTTGATCACTGGAGTACAATCCTGTCCTGGTCACTGTACCTAAATTTCAGATTTTTGTCTGAACTCAATTTTTCATGTCTTTATCATGAACAGATAAATGTGAACCCATCTTCTTTTCTTGTAACTAAGACACAAAGAATGGATGAGAATGGAAAATCAAACCTTTTGAGCAAGAAATCAGGACTTGAAACTTATACACTAAACCAATCAGGGCAACCAACTCTCCTGTAGGGCTGCTTGTGCTTCCCAGTAATGACAACTTGTGGTCTGCAATGAAGTGTCTCTGGGTCTTCCTGGTTTTTTTTTTTTTTTTTCTTCACTTTCAAAACAACACCTTTCTGGGCTGTGGATGTGGCTCAGTGGTAGAGTGCTTGCCTAGTACTTGTGAAGCACTGGGTTCCATCCTCAGCACCATATGAAAATAAATAAATAAAATAAAGGTATTGTATTCATCTACAACTAAAATTGTTATTAACAGGAACACTTTCTGTTCTAGTGGACTCCCTCAGGAGAAATTTTAAAATAGCTGTAATATAAATATCATAGCTATGCATGTGAACCCTGAGCTGCATTGTGCAACCCTAACAATTTACAAAAGCAACCAATAATACTCACCTCTATTTCTCACACATAGTTGCCCTTCATTTTCCCAAACATTGTCCAGGATTCTGTTAATCACGTTGTTGGAGTTTGTGTATTTCATGGCAGATGTGCCTACAGGACTGACATCTACTGTGTGATGGTTTTGCCTTCCCTGAAGTGCCAGCCATTGCTCCCTAGTGCTCTTCATAGATTTTCAGCACAAGAAGTGCTGCAAGGTAGAGGGAGCTGCCTTTATGAACCTCAGTCCCAAATACACTTGCTTGGAGCAGAACCAGTCTGACCTCCCCCATCCCTTTTGTTCATTTTTACCTTAATGAATAGAAAGGGAGGATGAGAGAGTTGGCAACAGTGGTGAAACTGAGCTGTGACAATGACAGTCCAAGGCCTGTGAGGCTGCACATCCACAGCTATGTGGTGAGAACACAATCGAATTTGTCTGTCATCTCATGCCAAAGTGAGGGGCAGGGTGATGCTCACACTGCAGATGAGACAACAGAGGTGTGCTCCCTGCACTCCTTCACCCTGGAATCCGCCCATAAAGAAGGTCCTAAGAATTCAGCTTGCAGTGGGGGTCTGCAGAGGGGTGCTCTCTTCCTCTCATTCTCTCTACTTCTGTCCTGAACTCCAGCTCATGTCCACTGCCTGAGCAGTTATCACTAGATTGGGGAATATGTGTGAGGATGCATGTGTCAAACAGCTGCCCATGATTTTGGCAATGGCAGAAAGGCACACTAACATGACTGCTTCCTTGATACAGATAATAAGGGGGTCTTAACCATGAGGGTCCCACAGTCTTTAATATCACTTCTACCAAACCAAAGTTCTGGGGGTTTTGTTTTTACATTTTATTATTTCATGCATCATCTGCTATTCTTATCTGCTCCCTTGATCCTTCTTTCCTCTCACCAGATGTGGGTTCTTCACATGTGACCTATTTCAGAAATTCATGGTAAATTCACTGTGATTTATATGTCTTTATGTACAGAATTCTTAGTCTGAGGGCAACTTGGATTTCTCTTGTGAGTAAAGTAAAATATTAGTGCATAGTACAAGAGGGCATTGAGGAACCAAGCCAGCAGCATCACTCCTAAGACACTTTTGGAGGAGTGTTTCTCAGATTAACCTAACGATTTCACAGAGCTTGTGTTCTGTCCCTTGGTCTCCAAGAGTGTGTTGTGCCAGACGTGATTGCAATGGGCACATCTGGGAATGGATGTGCCAAAGGATGTCTCTTAGCCTATATTTATGAATAGCCCCATTGCCCAGGATGCTTTCTAACAACAATGGTACATCAGGTTGGCTATTACTATAGACCTTTCTGTATAATACTATGATATATTTGTAATTTTAATCAAATGTACTTGATGTACATCATTTGGTGATATGGTTCAAAACTGGAGAAAGCAGAATGATGAGGAAAGTATTCTCCTGTGGCTTCTTCTAGCAGCACATCAGATGATTTGTGCTTAGGAAAACATCAATATGTGTCCTTTTATTTCATGGATATATCAAGAAAGAGTCCAAACTTTTCCTGTTATTAATACAGAAATTCACTTTCCCCCCAAAAAAAATTTTCCAATGGTTTTAAGGCAATGAATAAACAAATCCATGAGTTCCTGAATATGATTGCCAATTCATGGCATCTGTGCACTCCTACTTGTCCTTACTCCCGCTTGCAGGACTGCAGATTCCTCAGTCACTCTGAACTTAATGTAATCCAAAGGCCTCGAGACACAGGTCATTAAAACATGTCATTCAATTAGTGTTATAATACTTGGTTTTTGTAAGGCTCAAGTGTTTAAAATGAATTAAAATTGATCTTGTATATTCCAGGAATGATATAATAAACTGAAAATTTTTTGATTTGTTTCATAAAAAACATTAATTTTTGGTTGGTGAGAAAAGGCAATTTTATTTTTTAATTTTATTTAATTTGTTCTAATTAGTTGGACATGGCACTAGAATGCATTTGATAGATCATATACAGAGTGTCATCTCTCATTTTTCTGATTATACATATTGCAGGGTCACATTGGTCATGCAGTCATACATGCATATGAGTTAGTAACTTCTATTTCACTCTATCATTACTTCCTCATTACCCATTCCCTCCCTTAGCTCCCCTCTACCTAATGTAAAGTAACAATTCCCTACCCCCCTTATTGTGAATTTTCTTCTACATATCAGAAAAAAATATATAACCTTTGGTTTTCTGGGATTTGGGTTATTTTACTTAGCATGATATTCTCTAACTCCATCCACTTACCAGCAAATGTCAGAATTTCATTCTTCATTAACACCTAGTAATATTCCATTGCATATATGTGTACCAATTTTTCTTTATTGATTTTTCTATTGAAGGGCATCTATGTTGGTTCCATACTGTAGCTATTGTGAATTGAGCTGCTATAAACATTGATGTGGTTGTGTTGCTGTGGTATGTGGATCTTAAGTCCTTTGGGTATAAACCAAGGAGTGAGATAATTGGGTCAAATGGTGATTCTATTCCAAGTGTTCTGAAGAGCAACACTCCATATTGCTTTCCATAATGGTTGCACCAATTTGCAGTCCCACCAGCAATGTATGAGTGTACCTTTTTCCCCACATCCTCACCAACATTTAATGTTGCTTCCATTCTTGATAATTGCCAATGTGATTGAAGTGAAATGAAATCTTAGTTTTGATTTCCCTTTCTCTGATTGCTATAGATGTTGCACATTTTTTCATATATTTGTTCATTGATTGTGCATCTTCTTCTGTGACATGTCTGTTCAATTCCTTATCCCATTTATTGATTGTCATTTGGATTTTTGGTGTTAAATTTTTTGAGTTCTTTATATATCCTAGATATTAATGATTTTCTGAGGTGCATGTGGTGAAGATTTTCTCCCCATCTGTAGTGTCTCTCTTCACATTATTGATTGTTTCTTTTTCTGAAAAGAAGTTTATTAGTATGGATCTCTCCCATTTATTGATTCTTGATTTAACTTCTTGTGGTTTAGGGGTCTTGTTAAAGAAGTCAGATACAAGGGGTGCCGTAGTGAAGATTTGGGCCTACATTTTCTTCTGGTAGTCACAGGTCTCTGTTCCAGTGTCTAAGTCTTTGACACATAGTGAGTTGAATTTTGTGCAGGGTGAGAGGCAAAGTTTAATTTCATGTTGTTACATGTGGCTTTCCACTTTTCCTAGCACAATTTATCAAGTTATTTTTTTCTCCAGTTAATATTTTTGGCACCTTTTTCTATTAGGAGATACCTGTATTTATGTGGGGTTTTCTCTGTGTTTTCTATTCTGTATCATTGGTTGACATGTCTCTTTAGGGCCCAACACCATGCTGTTTTTATCACTATAGCTCTGTAGTGTAGTTTGAGGTCTAGTATTGTGATGCCTCCTGCTTCACTTTTCTTTTTTTTTCATTATATGTATGTTTATTATTTTTATTTACTTATTGATTCATTCAACACAAACGGAGTACAGCTCTTGTTTCACTGGTTGTACACAAAGTAGAGTCACACCATCTGTGCGTTCATGCATGTACACAGGGCTATGGTATCTGTCACACATTCTATTATTATTTTTATCCCCAACCCCGCTCCCACCCCTCCCTTCCCTCTATACTATCTATCCTTCCTCCATTCTTGCCACCCTTCCCCCCCCCACATTATGCATCATCATTCATTTATCAGAGAGATCATTCGGCCTTTGGATTTTGGGGATTGGCTGATCTCACTTAGCATAACAGTCTCCAACATCATCCATTTACCTACAAATGCCAAAATTTTATCTTTCTTTATGGCTGAGTAATATTCCATTGTGTATATATACCAAAATTTCTTTATCCATTCATCTACTGAAGGGCATCTAGGTTGATTCCATAATCTAGCTATTGTGAATTGAGCAGCTATGAACATTGATGTGACTGCATCACTGTAGTAATCTGATTTTAAGTCCTCTGGGTATAGGCCAAGGAGTGGGATAGCGGGGTCAAATGGTGGATCCATTCCAAGTTTTCTAAGGAATCTCCACACTGCTTTCCAGAGTGGCTGCACCAACTTGCACTCCCACCAGCAATGTATGAGTGTACCCTTTTCCCCACATCCTTGCCAACACCTGTTGTTGCCTGTGTTCTTAATAAAAGACATTCTAATTGGGGTAAGATGAAATCTTAAGGTGGTTTTGATTTGCATTTCTCTTATAACGGGTGATGTTGAACATTTTTTCATGAATCTGTTGATTGCTTGTAGATCTTCCTCTGTAAAGTGTCTGTTCATTTCCTTGGCCCATTTATTGATTGGGTTATTAGTGTTCTTGGTGTAAAGATTTTTGAGTACTTGGTAGATTCTGGAGATTAGTGCTCTATCTGAAGTATGTGTGGCAAAGATTTTCTCGCACTCTGAAGGCTCTCTCTTCAAATTGCTGATTGTTTCATTTGCTGAGAAAAGGCTTTTTAGTTTGACTCTATCCCAATCATTGATTCGTGCTTTTATTTCTTGCGCTTTGGGAGTCATGTTAAGGAAATCTAGTCCTAGGCCAACATGATGAAGATTTGGGCCTATTTTCTCTTCTATTAGGTGCAGGGTCTCTTGTCTGATTTCTAGGTCCTTGATACACTTTGCGTTGAGTTTTGTACAGGGTGAGAGATATGGGTTTAATTTCATTTTGCTGCATATGGATTTCCAGTTTTCCCAGCACCATTTGTTGAAGAGGCTGTCTTTTCTCCCTTGCATGCTTTTGCCTCCTTTGTCAAGTATGAGACACCTGTATTTATGTGGGTTTGTCTCTGTGTCCTCTATTCTGTACCATTGATCTACCTGTCAATTTTGGTACCAATACCATGCTGTTTTTGTTACTATTGCTCTGTAGTATAGTTGAAGGTCTGGTATTGTGAAACCCCCTGCTTCGTTCTTCTTGCTAAGGATTGCTTTAGCAATTCTGGGTCTCTTATTCCTCCAAATGAATTTCATGATTGCTTGCTCTATTTCTATGAGGTCCATCATTGGGATTTTAATTGGAATTGCATTGAATTTGTATAGAATTTTTGGAAGTATGGCCATTTTGACAATATTAATTCTGAATATCAGCCATCATCATTCTAAATGGAGAAAAATTGAAAGCATTGCCCCTGAGAACTGGAAAAAGGCAGGGATGCCCTCTTTCACCACTACTATTCAACATTGTTCTTGAAACTCTAGCCAGAGCAATTAGACAGACCAAAGAAATTAGAGGAATACGAATAGGAAATGAAGAGATCATACTATCCCTATTTGCTGATGACATAATTCTCTATTTAGAAGATCCTAAGAATTCCACCAGAAAACTTCTGTAACTCATAAATGAATTCAGTAAAGTAGCAGGATATAAAATTAATGCTCATAAATCTAATGCTTTATTCATCAGTGATGCATCCTCTGTGAGAGAAATTAGGAAAAATACCCCATTCACATTAACCTCAAAAAAATAAAATACTTGGGAATCAATCTAACAAAAGATGTGAAAGACCTCTACACTGAGAAATGCAGAACACTAAAGAAAGAAGTTAAGGAGCATCTGCTTCACTTTTCTAGCTGAGGATTGCTTTGACTATTCTGAGTCTCTTATTTTTCAAAATGAATTCCATGATTGCTTTTGTAGTTTTATGAAGAATGTCATTGGGATTTTAATAGGAATTGCATTAAATTAGTATAGTGGTTTTGATAGTATGAATATTTTGACTATCAATTCTGCCTATCCAGGGGCAGGGGAAGTCTTTCCACCTTCGAAGGTTTTCTTCAATTTCTTTTCTTGAGTGTTCTGTAGTTTTCCTTGTAGAGGTCTGTAACCTCTGTTGTAGAATGACTCCCAAGTATTTTATTTTAGGTGATTGTGAATCAGGTAGTTTTCTTTATTTCTCTTTCAGTGGATTCATTACTTATGTACAGGAAATCATTTGACTTTGGGTATTAATTTAATATCCTTCTAATTTGCTGAATTCATTTATTAGCTGTAGAAGATTTTGTGAGGAAAATTTTGGAACTTTCAAATATAGAATTATAACATCTGCAAGTAGTGATAACTTCTTTACCCAATTGTATACCTTTAATTTCTTTCTTTGAATTGCTCTTGCTAGAGTTTCAAGGACAATGTCAAATAAAAGTGGCAAGAGAGGGAATCCTTGTCTTTTTCCAGTTTTTAGAGGAAATACTTTCTATTTTTCTCCATTTTTGAATTATGTTGGCATAGATTTTAGCATGTATGGCCTTTATGATGTTGAGGTATGTTCCTACTATACCTATATTTTCTAATGTTTGAGCATGAAGAGCTGCTATATTTGTCAAATGCTTTTACTTCATCTATTGAGATGATCATAAGATTCTTGTTTTTTAAGTCTATTAATATGATGAATTATCCTTATTGATTTCCATATGTTGAACCAACCTTGCATCCCTTGGATGAACTCCACTGGATTGTGGTGCACTATCTTTTTAATGTGCTTTTGTATTCAAGTTGCCAGAAATTTGAGAAATTTTCATCTATATTCATGAGGGATATTGGTCTGAAGATTTCTTTACTTAATGTGTCTTTGGTTTTGGTATCAGGGTGATTTTAGACTCACAGAATGAGTTTGGAAGGGTTACCTCCTTTTCTACTTCACAGAATAATGTGAGTAATATTCGTGTTAATTCCTTGAAGATCTTGTAGAACTCAGCTGAGACTTGTCTGGTCCTGGGTTTTTCTTAGTTGGTAGGCTTTTAATGGCATTTTCTATTTTATTCCTTGAAATTTTTCTGTTTAAATCATGTATAACCTCCTGATTCAGTTTAGGAAAGTCATGTCTCTAGAAATTTGTCAATGTCTTCAATATTTTCTATTTTATGGGAGTATAAATTTTCACAATAGATTCTAATTATCTTTTGTATTTCAGTTGTGTCCACCATGATATTTGTTATCACATACTTTAGTAATTTGTGTTTTCTCTCTTTTGCTCTTTGTTGGTGTGGCTAGGGGTTTATTAACCTTATTGATTTTTTTCAAAGAACCAAGTTTTTGTTTTGTCACTTTTTGCAATTGTTTCAATTTTATTAATTTCAGCTCAGATTTAATTATTTCCTGTCTTCTATTGTTTTTGGTGTTGGTTTGTTCTAGGACTTTGAGATGTAATGTTAGGTCATTTATTTGTTGATGTTTTATTCTTATAACGAATGAACTCAATGCAATGAACTTACCTCTTTGTAAAAAATTAAAATAAAAAATAAATTATGATCACCCTGATAGTCCTTTCAAATTTCACTTTTCAATTAGTTTTTTTTTATCTCTACCATTTCAGGTTTTTATTTTCATACCATTTTTTAGCCTCAGTAACATTGTTCATACTATTAACTACCTAAAATTTCTTCTGACTCCTACAGTATCCTGTGTGAGCACCTTTTATGAGAATAGAGTTTGCTGCTTCTATTTATCATTTTAGTAATATATATGTAATGTAAAATTGACCATTTCAACCATTTTAAGTGTAAATTTCAATGGCATTAAGTACACTTACAACATTGTGCAACCGTTATCACTATTCATTTCTAAAAATCTTTCATCATCCTAAATAGAAACTGTTCCAATTAGACAGTAAAAGAAAAGAAAAGAAAAGAAAAGAAAAGGACAATTTTAAACTATTGTTTTGTTTTGCATGATTGTCACCAGGAATTGATTTCAGACTGTTCAACCACTTAGCCAAAACCACAGCCCTTTTTATGTTTTTTTTTTTTTATTTTTATTTTTTGAACCAGGGATTGAACTCAGGGACACTTGGCACTGAGCCACATCCGCAGCCCTATTTTGTATTTTATTTAGAGACAGAGTCTCACTGAGTTGCTTAGGGCCTCGCTAAGTTGCTGAGGCTGGCTTTGAACTCGCGATCTTCCTGACTCAGCCTCCCAAGTCGTTTGGATTACAGGCATGCGCCACCACGCCCAGCATTGATTTTTTATTTTGACGTATGGTCCCTCTAAGATGCTGTGGGCCTTACTAAGTTACTGAGGCTTTGAACTTATAATCCTGCTATCTCAGCATCCTCAGCAGATGAACTATAGGCATGTGCCACTATGCCTGTCCTAATACAGATTGAAAAGTTTATTTTTACATACTAACATGGATCTTTTTAAGATCCATGTACAGTTACAAACACATGATAAACATTTGACTTATGTGAAATAAGTTCACAAGAATGAACATAGGCCACTTATTTGTAAATACATACCACAGAATAAGACAACTGCATCCTAGTGATTTAACTTGACCCATAAAAGCTTGGACACATACAGACATTTGATTTATACCTTTCTATTTTTTTTCTGGAATTATGATCTGAGATGAACCCACAATATTCAATGAGTAAATAAAGAATATTGTGTTGCTGTACCTGATCATTACCTGGGGAAAACATTATTTTTTCCTAGTGGTGTTAGAGAGTTTTCATTTTACACAAATACTGCATGTTTTCACTCATGTGTTGAAGCTGAAAAAGTTTATCACACAGAAGCCAAAACTAGAAATGCTTCCCAGATCAATCAGAAAAGGAAAGAAAGAGACAGTGTGTAAGGAGAGCCAAAAAACATTAAGAGGGGAAAGTAAATCAGGTTTCATAGCACAATAAATTGATTAGAGTCTAGAATCACTACTTATAAAATACAAAATAACCAGAGAAGTGTTTTCAGGTATAAAACATAAAAATGATAACATATGAGTAGATGAAATTCACTCTGATTTTATCACTACACAAGAATTACACATCTTGAATTATATTCCAATATCCAAGTACAAACATTAGCTGCAGATTAAAAATTAAAAATCAAGTTTCATATTTTAACCAAGTATCTATAGCGCATTGGATTTTTGAATAGTATCTTATATTCATGTATAGTTAAATTTTCTGGATTCTTTTAGTATGTTACCATATTGATCTCCATGTTTGAGAGAGTTGTGAAATTATTTGCCTTGCACACAAATTTCTGTTGACTGTTTTTAATATGTAGATCTAAAAGGTTTAAAATACACACCACTTTTTCAGACACTTGAATTAAAGCACAAATATGCTTTGTATAGGAAGTATTCCATCAGTAGGTCAATATCAAATTTTCTGCATCAGGTTTATTTTGGGACTCTGAATTAGAAAATGGCTTACTTCATGATATGAGAAGTGGAACTCTTTTGGAGGTCCATCTTTGTTTTGGAGGTCCATTTTGTTCAAATGTTTTTCATTTAATGAAAATCTTATAATGGAATGCATCTGAATCTATTTTAACAGTGACTTTAATTACCACCCAAATTCCAATTTTATTAGTAGAAAACATTACAATATGTCTTACTAATTTTTGTTAACTGCATTTGGCTCACTTAGGACAGTTATTTTGGTGATGATGATAACAGGTATAAAAGATGGACACTGTGGGGATTCAAAGACACTCCTAAAATACCACCATTTAGATCTTGCTAAGGATGTTAATAAAACATTCTAACATTAGGAAAAAAATGTTCCCACATCCTCACCTACACCTCTTGCTGCTTGTACTCTTCATAAAAGACATTCTAATTGGGGTGAGATGAGATCCTCAGGTGGTTTTAATTTGAATTTCTCTTATTACTAGCGATGTTGAACATTTTTTCATAAATCTGTTGATTGCTTGTAGATCTTGCAATCTACAGAGTCTGTTGATTTCCTTGGCACATTTATTGATTGGGTTATTAGTGTTCTTGGTGTAAAGATTTTTGGGCACTTTATAGATTCTGGAGATTAGTGCTCTACCTGAAGTGTGTGTGGCAAAGATTTTCTCCCACTCTGAAGGCTCTCTCTTCACATTGCTGTTTGTTTCCTTTGTTGAGAAAAAGTTTTTATTTTCACTCTAACCCAATCATTGATTCCTGCTTTTATTTCTTATGCTTTGGGAGTCATGTTAAGGAAGTCTGGTCCTAAGCTGACATGATGCAGATTTGGACCTAT
>JAJEJO010051707.1:8527-48471 GCA_020662805.1 Glaucomys volans
AACTTATCCTCTAATCTACTACTGGCACAGCCTTCTCCCATGGCCAGAAGACTAGAATAGGCAGAGGAGGGAAAGATAGCCCTTCATTTAAAAATAATTCATTTTTTCTCTTTTAATAGAAAAATAAATTTAAAATATGAATATATTTAATATTTTGTAACTTCAAATTCGTTTAATATAATTTATTCTATTTTTATGCAATATGTGTATGTAAATATGTTATATTCATGCAATTCATTTATATTTAAGTTTTATGTAAATTTAAATTTGAATATAAAATTCGACATGGGAAAAAAAATAATAAATTTCACTTACTCTTATGTATTGAATCATTGTGAGAATTAAAAGTTCAAACACTATTTGAAAGGTATTAAGGATTAGTTTGTGTTGCATACTTGATAATGACTCAGTGAATTCAATCTGCAATTACAAGTTAAAGAAGTACTTATATGTAAAAATTATAATGTAATAATCATTTTGATGAAAATTTACCTTTTAATAATGAGTAATGTAAAGAAGCTGTATATATTTTCTATCTGGTAAGCAGTTCAAAAAAGAAGTAAGATTTACATTTCCCCACACATTTTTAGTAGACACATTTATTGAACTCAAAGTACAATACCAGCAGGATTTTTCCAATTTTGATGCGAGCACAAAAGATAATTTTTTTTTTCCAAATTCGGAAATGTGTCACTGAGAAACTTCCACCTAACCTTCAACTAGAAGTGATTAATCTACAATGTAATGACGTGCTAAAAGACAAATATCAAAAACATATATGTATATATACAGAGGGTACCGATGTTTGTCTCATTCTATTTTCTTTCCTTCCCCATCTCCTCCCCACCCCTCAATATCCTCTATACAAACCATCCCTTCTCCATTCTTCCCTTACCTCCCCCCACCCCCGTTATGTGTCATCAAGCACTTATCAGAGAAATCATTTGGCCTTTGGATTTTTGGGATTGGCTTATTTCACTTAACATGATCTTCTCCAATTCCATCCATTTACCTGCAAATGTCATAATTTTAATATTCTTTATGGCTGAATAACATTCCATTGTGTATATGTACCACAGTTTCTTTATCTATTCATCTATTGAAGGACATCTAAGTTGGTTCCACAATCTAGTGATTGTGAAGTGAGCAGCTATGAACATTGATGTGGCTGCATCACTGTAGTAATCTGATTTTAAGTCCTTTGGGTATAGGCCAAGGAGCGGGATAGCTGGGTCAAATGGTGGTTCCATTCTGAGTTTTCTAAGGAATTACCATCCTGCTTTCCAGAGTCGCTGCACCAATTTGGACAAACATCATTACCCTATGTTTATGTATGAATATGTAAGTTTTATGATTCTACTTTGTGTACAACCAGAAAAATGATATTTATACTCCATTTGTGTACAATGAACCAAAATTTAAAAAAAGACAAATATAATCTATAAACAACTTTCCAGAAATTGGAATTCTCCTGCTAAAATCATAGGTTCCTGAATTGATATGAGTATTCAGGAATACCTGTGTGAAAAAAATAAAACATTTCAATGATAAAATACAATCGTTTATCATGTATAATGGTGCTTCAATGTAATGATGTATAATGATGCTTCAATGTTGACTCCATATATGACAGTAATCCCATAAGATTATATCAATGTAATAGCATCATGTCCATTTTAGTTTGTATATGTATGCTTTATGATATCTATACAGTGAAAAATTATCTGACACATTTCTCATTACATATCCTTATTGTAAAGTGATGCATGACTGTACATAAAATCTTAGTATAGATCAACATAAAGAGACAAATATTTGCAATTGATTATTTGAACAGATAATACTAACTTTGAACTAAGTTAAGGAATATTTTATATCCCTCACCCCCCAAAAAACAAAAGAATGATTTTCTTCTCATTAAGTTGTTTTAGTCAATATTTTATGACTGTGACCCAAATACCTGAGAAGAACAACTCAGAGGAAGAAAAGATTATATGGGTTCAATGGTTTAAGAGATTCAGTTTATGTCTGCTGAGTACATTGTTCTGGGTTTGAAGTGAGACAGAATATCATGGTAGAAGGATGTGGTGGAGGAAAACTGCCCAGTTTATGGCAGAAGGGTGGGATGATGAGTCAGGGACAAAATATAATCCAAGGGCACACAACCAATGTTCTACTTCCTCCAGCCATTCAGGACCTGCCTACAGTTAACATCTAGCAGTCCATCCAAATAATTAATCCATCAAATGGATTATTCCACTGATGAGGTTATAGCTCTCAAAATCTAATGATTTCACCTCTAAACATTCCTGTATTGCCTAACAGGCAATGGTGGACACCTCATACTCAAACCATAACATTAGTATACCAGGATTTACAAAATATTGCACTAAATTATTACTATATTTTGAATTTCATTAATAAAAAACAGTGAAATTTTGCTATCTTGTTACATAAATATATGTATAATATCACCGATTTTATCTTTTTGACCACAGTGCCTAAAATATTCTCTGATTCTTTTACAAAAAAGTTTGTAAACCTATCTATAAGGCTATATGATATGATATCTTTCTACCTCCCCAACCTCATGCATTATTACGCTCTCCCTCACTTACTATACTTCATGACTTCATTGTTGTTGTTGTTTTTTGAACTAGAGCATTCATCCTTTTACTATGAATGTATGTACTCCCTTAACTTCTCTCAGGTTTCGATCAAAAGTCAAATAAGTGAATCCTTCCCAGGCTGACCTATGTAAAATTGAAATAATATCACAACCTCCTACCCACTCCCCTATCAGACTCCTCCCTGTTTTCCTTTTTTTCTTTATAGCATTCATCACCACATGGCATACTTTATTATTTGTGTGTGTGTGTTTTGCATCTTTCTATTAACTAGAAAGTAAACACCACAAGTTAGAACATTCTTTTTTTGTTGTATTCACTAACATACACAAAAAATCTTGAACATATTCATCTGGCATATAGATCTTCAATAAAGGTTTGTTTAACTCATGGAATTTTTTGAAATGATTCTTATATATTTTGACTTAATATGCCCCTCAAAAAATATCCATGTCTTACCTTCACCATCTATAGACTTTTCAGCCTCATTCTTTGCTCAGAATCACATTTTTTCTAAGAGCCCTACAGAGTTACTGTTTATATATGGAAAGCAAATGGCACACACTAGCATTTTAGGTTGCCATCTTATATCTTCTTATTTTGTAATAGAATATCAATAATAATAGCTAATATTGTAGGTTTCAGAATATACCCAACATTGCACTGATTGAACTCAGGGGCACTTGACCACTGAGCCACATCCCCATCCTTATTTTGTATTTTATTTAGAGATAGGGTCTCACTGAATTGCTTAGCACCTCGCTTTTGCTGAGGCTGGCTTTGAATTTGCAATCCTCCCGCCTCAGCTTCCCGAGCTACTGTGATAACAGGTGTGCACCACCACACTTGGCTAAAATTTCTATTTATTTTATCAGACATTTTATCAAATGTTTCCCAGGTGTTTCTAAGGTTTAGCCAGAATTGATAATCATTGTGACATACGATTCTTTTAAAAAAAAAATTATTAGTTGTTGATGAACCTTTGTTTATTTATTTGTATGTAGTGCCAAGAATCAAACCCAGTGCCTACACATGCTAGGCAAGTGCTATACCACTGAGCCACAATCCTAGCCCAGGCCTACAATTCTTGTGTATCAGAACATTAGAAGGTTCTTTCTATTCTTCCAAACTGGTATGTATGTGTCCCAATCTTACCAGACACAGCACTTGATAGTCTTGGACACAGTGAATGTTCCATAGTTACAATAATGGGAGCATTTTATAGAAATAGATGTAGACTCAGAGAGAGTGAGAGAGAGAGAGAGAACCTAGTTTTCCTTCTGAAAATCTGATCCTTGAGGATAGTATAATCCTAGATCTGCCAAAGTTCATGTATTTCACACACTGGCATAAATCACATTAAAACAATGAGAAAAACAAAGAAATGGAACACTTGGATACATAAAGAAAGAGAGGGAAAGGGAGTGGAGGAATCAAGGAGATATGAAACCCTAATAAAATTATTTGAAATCTTAGTTCCACCTGATCCTGTGTTAATTTAGTCCTGCTCTTCCCATCCAAATCATTTCAGTTAATATATTTCTCTGTTTTGGCAATTTTAAGAACCTGTCACTTGCAAATAAGAATCCTCAATAATACAACACAACACAACACATTATATATGTTACCTTATTTAAATTCCATAAAAGCTCTGTAAAAATATATAAAAATCACTTTCTTTACTTTTTTAGATGATGAAAAAGCTTCAGAGTAATTAGATAACATTTGTAATGCTATATTAGTACATAGCACTAGTGGTATTCAAACCCATGTTCTTTACTCCTTGTTTTTTTGTTTTTTTGTTTTTTTGTTTTTGTCTTAACTATTTTTAGCTAACTTCAAATAATACTTTTGTTCAGTCGTTGAGTCTTTGACAAGATAGCTGGTGTTTGACTTTTCACACAGATCATTCTTTTTGTTCGTTTGGTTTCAGAAAACATCCTGGAGGTTCAATACTGGTCATAGGAAACACACGAGAACATTCCTGAATGTAGAACAATGCCTTTTGTGTGTGTGTGTGTCTAAAACAGGCCTTGTTATGGGGCTGAGACCTAGACCTATTGGATCTGATACTGTCTAGGAAGGGAGTGTTAGAATTGAATTAAATTTTAGGGTACCCATCTGGTGCCAGAGAATTGGTCACTGTGGAAAACACACACACATACACACATGCACATGTGTGCACACATAGACACACACACACACTTTAGTGACCAGAAGTATTGGTGTGACCGTAATAGAAGAACACAAACAGAAAATTATTTTCTTACACATATTCCCAAGCTAGAATTCTGTCCAGTTTCTGTACTGTGCTCCTGACCATTCACTTCAGAAACTGGGGGCTTTGGTCTCCTCTCCCATTTCTTCTTTGCTTAAAAAAATCTTCTGCTTTTATTAAAATTTCAACTTTTTAGGTATAGATCAATGATAGGTTCAACCTCACCTAAATAGCATTATGAAAAGATAGGTGCTGCTATTAAAATTATTTCATCTGAGTCAAAAATGGCACTTTACAGAATTTAGGGTTAAATGGGGTAAAAACAATAATAACAAAATAAACTGAGCAATAACTTACTTTCAACAATTCTATTCAATAAATCTAGAGAATCAAACTCTAATAACGAATCCTCTTCCATAGAACCTAGTATTTTGTATTTAAAATCCTCATCATTTATAGCATAATAAGTTAAGGAATCTGTAGAAAAATGCTTGTTATACATAGCACAAAGTAGGTAACCTACTCTGTCTTATCTTACAGACACTTATTTAGCTCACTGAAAAGGGCTAATTGTTCCATTTCCCCATTCAACTCTTCCTCATACTAGCCTATATCAAAGCATACCTTTATTTGGCAAATTACCAATAAAGAAAAGAAAATTCATGCATTATTGATGAGTTTGCTTCTGAATTAAAAATCCAGATACATATACATATACATATGTGTATATAAATAGTCTACCTTTACCTGTGGAGATGGCACTGTTTTAATGAAAAAGGAAAACCTGGTGTGATTATTTGTAGAGTTATATTGCCCCAAATTTAATTGCAACATAAATTGAAAGAATGAGTATAATCTTCAGGTGCACAAGGAAGAGATTTTTTTTTAAATCTTTGGCTTCTGTTTGAGTAGTAATTCTAGTGGAGAAGAGACAATCCAGAGTGAACTAAGGCCTGAACATAGTTCATTTACTTTAAGGTATTCTGCACTATCATTAACTTTTGAATAATCAGCTCATTTTCTGTCTTGTGGTCTGCTATAAGTCTAAAGAAGAATTTCTCCATAGAGCAAATTAACTACCAGCTCTTTGCCCCTTCCAGGAATGCTTCTCAATGTTTGTTAGAGAATAAAGCTGCAACCTGAACACTGGCAAACAATTAACTTTCTGCATTGTTCACAAAGCAGGGTTCAAACTAAGATACTAAGAGGAAACCAGAGGACAAGCATTATTAGATTTATTATTATTAGATTTATTCTTCTTTTAGAGGGAAGAGGGCTGAAGTTGCCTATTTTGTTTTGTTCTGGGCCTCTAAATTATGTAAATAGAAGAAAGAGAATTTCATTCAAGAGGTGAACTGTTGAAAAGCTTGGAGTGAGATGAACACATTTCCCGAAGTATTTGAAAAATGACATTGTGATTCATATTTTGTAAAATATTTTGAGAATCTTATTAGTATAAGACAATTGTATGGTTGCATGAATTTTTTAAAAAACCCTCACACAATAGTAGAAAATTGGCAATTTTGTTTAACTTTTTGGTAGCTCAAAGTGAATATTGATACTGTCTAGAACACGCTTAGAATATCTCAAAATAAGACACCAGGATATCAGAGCATAGGTTCCTTTGCAACTCTGGCTGCCATATATAAATTATCACACAAAGAACAAGGTTATGACTAAAAGAAAAGGAACTTAACATGGAAATATCAAAATTACATGAGAGTAGTAAAATAATTCTTATTCTTTTAATCATTACAATAGTAGAAGTCCCAAAAATGCTTCATTTGGGAGTCTTGCAGATGACAGACAGCCTAACAGTAAGAAGCACCTTGTCAATTTATTCCTGGCAAATGTTAACAATTCACCAAGGAAAGAACTTAACTTGTCTTAGCAGTTTATTCTGATAAGCAATATCTTCTTTGCTTCAGAATGTTTAAAAAGACAAAAATCTACACAGTTATGCATCAAGGACTAATTGTTCCTTTAAATATGATTGAACTCTAAATTACCCAAGAGGATCTACAGTACAGAAATAATCTCAACCTATACACCCATTACTCCATATACTTAATACAGTAGTCACCCTTATTCCAAAGTTTTGCTTTCTGTGATTTCAATTACTCTCAGTTGACAGTAATCTGAAAATATTAAATATTAAATTCAAGAAACAAACAATTCAGAATTTTAAATCACACACCATTCTAAGTAGCACGATGAAATCTTGTGCTGTACTTTGCAGTCCCACTCTCTTCCACTTCATCCTTTGTGAAGCATGAAATCATTCCTTTGTTCAGTATATCCATACTGTATGCATTACCCACTTTTAGTCACTTAATACTCATCTCAGTTATCAGATTGATTGTCATGGTATCACAGCACTTGTGTTCAAGTAGGAAAGTCAATAGTAGTTTAACACAATGTCACTGCTCACATCATTCATCTCTCTTCTTCTCATCACATGAGCATAGCCTCATCTCATGTAAAGTGAGATATTTTGAGAGTAAAAGAGAGATCACATACTCTAACTTTGATTACAGTGTATTTTTTCTTTTTTTCTGTTGGTACTGGGGATTGAACCCAGGGTGTTTAACCAGTGAGCCACATGCTCATCCCTTTTTTTATATTTTACTTTGAGACAGGGTCTCACTAAGTTGCTGAGGGTGGCCTTGAACTTGCAATCCTCCTGCCTTGCCCTCCCACAGGCATGTGCCACAGCAACTGGCAGTGTATTATAATTATTCTATTTTATGATTGATATGCTTATTAACCTCTTACTGTCCCTAATTTACAAATTAAACTTTATCATAGTTGCATATGTATGTATGGGAAAAAACAGTATATAAAAAAACAGTTTGGTACAATCCACAGTTTAGGCATCTACAGGGGGACTTGGAAAATATTCCCTGTGGATAAGGTGTTTCCAGTTTATATGCATTGCATCACACTTGAGTCAAACAAATAGTATTGAGAACAATTAGCATTTTTGAACCATATTGAAACATTTTGAAGCTTTTTTTTCTCATGTACCTTGAAATGAAGTATTTGGATCCCATAGTGGAGTATAGAACTTTAAACACAGTATCACTTTCTATTAATAAGCATTGTATTGCTAAATTATAACATTTAATAGCACAAAATATTCAGCAGCATTTAAAATTTAAATGGATATTTTGTACACTTTGAATATTTTTCTATAAGAATCACAGAACATTGACATAATACCTTAAGAATTAAGGAGAGTTATACACTTTGTGTATTCTTACACATGTAATCAAAAAGAATATTGAAATTCAAATTCAATTTAATTTACTTTGTAAATGCTTACTACAAGCAAATATTTGTTTAGGTAAATTGGAGAGATTACAAAAGTGAAGGAATGTCCTAAAAATATACACCTCATACAGAAAAAATAAGTTAAGTTTGTAAACAAGTTCCTTTATTTATATATCCATATATATATATTCATATTCATATTTGGGCATATTCTCTAGTATCCATTCGACTTTCTCAAACACAAGTCTTTCCTAGCACTCTTCAATTGCTCCCATTTAATTTTCATGGCAAATATAACTATGTTTTGAAAGACCCATTATCTGACTCCTACCTGCCCCTCTAACCTTATTTTTCATTCAATTCTTTCCATCATCTTTATAATCTAATCATTACAAGGTAACTGATCAACACTGTTGTTGTCTTTATTACTTTTAGTTTAATTTTTAATTAAACAAGCAATAAATGAACATGTTCTCTTGGTAAAATAACTGCATCATTACAAGTAGAGCTAAAACAATTTGAACACTATCTCAAATGCCATAGCTGCCCAGTGGTAATCATTGTTATCAGTTAGGCATGTCTCCAGATGCTCAATATATTTATATACTTAGTGGGCTGTGTTTTTTTGTTATAACCTGAAGATAATCATATTTTTGCATGGACTTTATAATTTACTTATTTCATTCAGCAAATATCTTAGAGAATTTACCATATCAGTACAATAATAGCACTGCAATAGCATGAATTAATAGAATTAATCTCCTGTTTATCCATTATGTCCCCTATTAATCTTTAAGTTATTTATTAGAATTTATATCCCTGTTATTTTTAATCACATGTAACAATACTTTCTCTTTGCAATCAGCTGGTCTTTGTTTCATTGACTATATTTTATTTTACTTTTATTAATTATTTCAGTTTAACAGGATTTCATTTTTTGTTCTTTAAACTTGTTCAGTCCAAGGGTTTTTATAATTTATTTTGTGTTTTTCTAATTTTCTGTTCATTTAAGGCATATATAGAAGAATATATGACACCATATATCAAACTGGTGCCAGTTAATTCTAAATAAATTTTAATATTAATTTGTTTCCTTTATAACCTAACATGTACTCCAAAGTGTGCTTTGAATTTTCATGAGTGTATGACTTTTGTTTGTTTGGTCTTTCTACATTTTAGTTATTGCTTTCTAAATATATTGTGCGGTGGTCAGTATGTATAAATTCAATTTTTTTCTCGAAGCTTAATATAAGGTCAGATTTGGAGAATATTTGAAAATAATATCTGCATTCTTTCATATGTGAAAATATATCTTTTTATATGTATGTTTGTGATTGCATAATATATGTATATTAAATTGAGATAATTATAAAATTCAAATATTCTATTTTTTTCTCACTTTTTAAAGGAACTTGGTCTAAAAATTCAGTGGAATAAGTTAAATTCTCACTATGATTACAGTTTTGTCCATTGCTCCTTCAAATTATATCAGTTTTGATTTATATTTTTTGAAGTTACATAATTAGCTAATAAATTTCAAGACATTATACATTTGATGGATTATTCTTTCAGTAAGAAATACTCTTTCTGTGCCTTTTGGCTACTTTTTTTTTGAATTGTTTTTCTGATGTTAATAGTATCATACCTGCATTTCATACCATTGCGAGTATAGCTACTCAACTCCATTATACTGTGAAAATAGCTATAGACAATATATAAACAAACAGTGACTATGTTCTAATAAACCTTACTTACAAGGACTTGTGGAAGTGCAGATTTGGCCTGTGAGTCATATTGCTGAATCCTGCTTATGTGATAGTACAATCTTCGCCAAGTATTTTACTTTCTTAAAGGAGAAAGATGCTGATTTTTATGTCTTCTTAATAGACAATAGTTTTCACAACTTTCCAAGCATTTCACAGGCATTACACTTGTTAAAACATCTAAGAGGAAGGTACCAGATTTTACAAAGGGATAAACTCACACAAATAGAAAGAAAATGGCCACAAAGCAGTAAATAGAGTTAGTAGAAAAGACAAAATTGTAAACAGTGTTCACTTAAGGTGAGAAAAAATTCAAGCACCTTTGTTAGGACAGATGAACTGTTACATATATTTGCCTTTCAGGTCCTGAAAGAACCCCTTTTCAGGAGTCTTGGCTTGCATTATTGACTGGAATGCAATTGTGGTACCTTACAAAAACATTAAAGAAATGGACTTATTTTTTCACAGATGATTTCCCCAGCCTACTTAATTTAATGATCATTGCTTTTCTTTTGTTTATATTCTTTTATGGGCAAAAATTAAGAAAACAGCAAAGAAGATTATGAAAATATTGATGGACTTACCTCTATTAACTCTTCACTTCCCTGAAAATATTTAAATTGCTTTTAGTTTCCTCTTGAAACATATATTTGTAAACATAGAATTCCCAGGAATATTCACAAAAAGAAAGAAAGAAAGAAAGAAAGAAAGAAAGAAAGAAAGAAAGAAAGAAAGGAAGGAAGGAAGGAAGGAAGGAAGGAAGAAAGAAACAGAATATTTGTCATCACTATTTTGTAAATATTTGACCAGGGAAACTTAAAAGTAAATCTAGTACCAGAGTTATGAAATTGAATGGATATCAGGAATGTCATGCCCTTTTTTGTTATGAAGAAAAGGTCAGGCCTATTTGATCAGCTATTTTCAGAGAAGTGATTTTAAAAAGTGCTTTTCTTTTCTAATTCTGCTCACAAGAATCAAAGAATTATTCCACTCTTATTCCTGACTGTGAGTTTTCAAAGGAAGCTGTTTATTGGAATGCCACTCTGAACAGTATTTGAAGGAAAGTTTGAAAGCATATTAATTATAGAGTACTATGGTCGCCTCAAAATTTCCAAGTTACTAAGTGTTGCGTCACTAATTTGGGGTGGCATCTTTTCATTCAAAAATACTTTTAAAAGTGCAAATGTATGAAAAGAAAATTCTCACTTCAAAGAGAAACAGAACTGTTTTGAAAGACAGCCTTTGAATGTAATCTTATTCAAAAGGAAACCTATTTAGAGAAAATGGAATCCAAAAATGTCAACACCTGTATTCTTCCTGAGAATATGCCTCCTTTTTGACAACAGCACTGATAAGCTAGGAGTACTTTTAAAAACAAACATGCCTCACTTTATTTAGTTATAGAAAAGGTAGTAGAAATTTTGTGATGTCCCCAGACTTTCAATATATTTTCATTAAAAAGCAAAATATTTCACAAATTTGGTATGGACAACTGCCTAAACCCACATAGCATATATTGGAAGAGTCAACTTCATTTACAAAAACAAGTCATAAGACCTGTGTGTGTGTGTGTGTGTGTGTGTGTGTGTGTGTGTGTCTGTGAGAATGTTTTCCAAAGTATCTATTCAAACCTGAAAGAACAATTACTTTGCTACGATTCTGATCAATTTTTAAAATTGGAATATAATGGGAAAAATGGGTTCTAAAATTGTAGAATTGATTTTGGTTTTCTATTTTTATAGAAGATTACCATAAATATGCTTTGATCTAAAAGAAAAATAGTCTTCCTTATTGGTAACACAAAAGATATCTGATATGAAAAAAGACATTTTGTGCAATAGTTTAAATTAAAACATTGTGGACAACAATTTTTATATTCCTACAGACTAGTAAAAGATAAATGTCAATGTCACTGTTAAATAAGGGTGACGTAGAAATTGCAAGGAGAATGTTGGTCTGCCAGAGATTTTTGGTAGCCATTCTTAATAATACATGTAGTTTTGCTCTCTGGGGTTTTCACCAATAAGACATAATGGGATAAAATTGTTATGTAAACCCCTAAAGGAAAAATGCATGTATTATTTAAAACAGTTTTTGTTTAGTAATTTTGCCTACATACTCATAAAAAGTTTTAACATTTATTTTCCCAAGGATTACAAATACAAGTAAAGTTAATTTTCCTAGGTAAATCCTAATGATGTTATGTTGATTTGTAATTTTTGTCTATGAAATTAATTTTTCAAAACACATTTTTAATCATAAGTCAGTTAAAATTTACTCTCACAACGAATAAATACTATATATAGATGGTCATTAGACAAATAGTGACATTAAGTAATTTATAATGTGTCACATACTTCTCTAAGTTGCCTGATGACTTTTCACTTTTAAAATTTAAATGTAAGCACTATATTTGACACAAAACTTGAAAGAATAAATTGTTAGGAGGCTAACAATGTAGCTTAGTGGTGGGGTGCTTACACAAGCATGCACAAGACCCTGGGTTGACTACCAGTGGGTATACATGCATGTATACAACACCCCCTGCCATATATGCCCAACAAAGATCTGATAGGAATGAATTCATCCTTCTCTACTATTCTACTTTTAACCAAATCAGAAGAAAATTCAAAATTAATACTAACTATATTTTATTCCTGAGAATCTTTAAAATATACTCAGAGAACAGAAAAATAATTTTCTCTTTGTAACTTTAAAAATATACATATATTGTCATGGTATGCTTTCTTTCTTTTTAATTTACTTGAACGTTTGTATTTCATATGTAAAGATATACCAGTAATGAAGTGGTTTTTAGGTCTCTATAGTTTCAACAACTAAAACAGAATCATTCCTAATGGCATCATCTTTTAGAAATGTGATAAAGGAGATAAAGCACAACTAACATTAAGAAATATTTTATTTTTCTTTAACAACACATGCATGCATGTAGCGATCAATATTAAGATCAGAAAAAGGTGCACATTGACCATTCTCTTCTATTGGGAATCAGACTATAATTAAGACAGACCAAATTAGGAAACTTTGAGGTAAAATCACAGAACAGATGGAAAATGAAATCTAAAAATCAAATAATGTTGGGATTTGGTTACTTTGTTTATTTTTTCATTTCTGATAGGCATTTTATTTTATTTTATTTTTTAGTTCATTGCACACAAATGGAATACAACTATCATTTTTCTGGTTGTACACAAAGTAGAATCATACAATTTGCCTATTCATACATATACATAGGGTAAAGATGTTTATCTCATTCTATTATCATTCCTTCCCTCCCACTCACCACCCCTCATTTTCCTGTATACAATCCATCCGATCTCCATTCTTCCCATACCTCCCTCCACCCCCACTATGTGTCATCAACCACTTATAAGAGAAATCATTCGGCCTTTGGTTTTATGGGATTGGCTTATTTCACTTAACATGATCTTCTCCAATTCCATCCATTTACCTGCAAATGTCATAATTTTATTATTCTTTATGGCTGAATAATATTCCATCGTGTATATATACCACAGTTTCTTTATCCATTCATCTATTGAAGGGCATCTAGGTTGGTTCCACAATCTAGCTAGAGTGAATTGGGCTGCTATACACATTGATATGGCTGCATCACTGTAGTATGCTGATTTTAAATCCTTTGGGTAAAGGCCAAGGAGTGGGATAGCTGGGTCAAATGGTGGACCCATTCCAACTTTTCTGAGGAATCTCCACACTGCTGTCCCGAGTGGTTGCACAAATTTGCAACTCCACCAGCAATGTATGAGTGTACTTTTTTCTCCACATCCTTGTCAACACCTATTGTTGCTTTTATTCTTCATAATAGACATTCTAATTGGGATGAGATGATATATTAAAGTAGTTTTCATTTGCATTTCTCTTATCACTAGAGATGTTGAACATTTTTTCATATATCTGTTGATTGCTTGTAGATCCTCTTCTGTGAATTGTCTGCTCATTTCCTTAGCCCATTTATTGATTGGGTTATTTGTATTCTTGTAGATATTTTTGGGATCTTTATATATTCTGGAGATTAGTGCTCTATCTGTTGTGTGTGTCACAAAGATTTTCTCCCACTCTGTAGGCTCTCTCTTCACATTGATGACTGTTTCCTTTGCTTAGAAAAAGCTTTTCAGTTTGAATCTATCCCAATTATTGATTCCTGCTTTTATTTCTTGTGCTTTATGAGTCATGTAAAGGAAGTCTGGTCCTAGGTCCACAGGATGAAGATTGGGACCTACTTTTTCTTCTATTAGGTGCAGGGTCTCTGGCCTAATTCCTAGGTCTTTGCTCCATTTTGAGTTGAGTTTTGTTCAGGGTGAGAGATAGGGATTTACTTTCATTTTGCTGCATATGGATTTCCAGTTTTCCCAGCACCATTTGTTGAAGAGGCTATGTTTTCTCCATTGTATGTTTTTGGCTCCTTTGTCAAGTATGAGATACCTGTATTTATATGGATTTATTTCTGTGTCCTCTATTCTGTACCATTGGTCTACCTGTCTATTTTGGTGCCAATACCATGCTTTTTGTTAGTATTGCTTTGTAGTATAGTTGAAGGTCTGGTATTGTAATATCACCAGTTTCACTCTTCCTGCTAAGGATTGCTTTAGCTATTCTAGGTCTATTATTCCTCCAAATGAATTTCATGATTGCTTTCTCTATTTCTATGAGGTCCATCATTGGGATTTTAATTGGAATTGCATTGAATTTATATAGCACTTTTGGTAGTATGGCCATTTTGACAAGATTAATTCTGCCTCTCCATGAACATGGGAAGTCTTTCCATCTTCTAAGGTTTTCTTTAATTTCTTTAGTGTTCTGTAGTTCTTGTTGTAGAGGTCTTTCACCCCTTTTGTTAAATTGACTCCGAGTATTTTATTTTTTTTGAGGCTATTGTGAATGGGGTAGTTTTCCTAATTTCTCTCTCAGAGGATGCATCACTTATGAATAAGAATGAAGTTGATTTATGAGTGTCAATTTTATATCCTGCTACTTTACTGAATTCATTTATGAGTTCTAGATGTTTTCTGGTGGAATTTTTTGGCTCCTCTAAATATAGAATCATATCATCTGCAAATAGTGATAGTTTAAGTTCTTCTTTTTCTATTAGGATCCCTTTTAGTTCTTTAGTCTGTCCAATTGGTCTGGCTAGAATTTCAAGAACTATGTTGAATAGAAGCTGCGAAAAAGGGCATGTCTGCCTTTTTCCAGTTTTTAGAGGAAATGCTTTCAGTTTTTTCTCCATTTAGAATGATGTTGGCCATGGGCTTAGCATAGATAGCCTTTACAATGTTAAGGAACATTCCTACTATCCCTATTTTTTCTAATGTTTTGAGCATGAAGGTGTGCTGTATCTGTATCAAATGCTTTTTCTGCATCTATTGAAATAATCATGTGGTTCTTAACGTTAAACCTTTTGATGTGGTGCATTACATTTATAGATTTCCGAATGTTGAACCCACCTTACATCCCTGGGATGAAACCCACTTGTTCACGGTGCACTATCATTTTAATATGTTTTTGTATGCGAATTGCTAAGATTTTGTTAAGGATTTTTGCATCTATGTTCATTAGGGATATTGGTCTAAAATTTTCTTTCCTTGATGTGTGTTTGTCTGGTTTTGGTATCAGGATGATACTAGCTACATTGAATGAGTCTGGAAGTGTTCCCTCCTCTTCTATCTCATGAAATACTTTGAGGAGTATTGGAGTGAGTTCTTCTTTGAAGGTCTTGTAGAACTCAGCTGAGAATCCATCTGGCTCTGGACTTTTCTTGCTAGGTAGGCTCTTGATAACTTCTTCTATTTCATTGCTTTAAATTGGTCTATTTAAATTGTGTATGTCCTCCAGATTCAGTTTGGGTGGGTCATATATCTCTAGAAACCTATCGATGTCTTTGAGATTTTCTATTTTATTAGTGTATAGATTTTCAAAATAGTTTCTAATTATGTTTTGTATTTTGATAGTGTCCATCATGATATTTGATAGTGTATTTTGATAGTGTCCTTCATGTATTTTGATAGTGTCCTTTTTCATCTAAAATTTTAGTAATTTGGATTTTCTCTCTCCTTCTCTTTGTTAGTGTGTCTAAGGGTTTATCTGTTTTGTCAATTTTTTGAATTGTTTCTTTTGTTTCAATTTCATTGATTTCAGCTATGATTTTAATTATTTCCTTTTGGTACTAATGTGTTCTTTTTCTAGTACTTTTGGTACTAATGTGTTCTTTTTCTAGTACTTTTGGTACTAATGTGTTCTTTTTCTAGAGCTGTGAGCTTTAATGTGAGGTCGTCTATTTGTTCACTTTTCATTCTTTTGTTGAATGCGCTCCATGCAATGAATTTTCCTCTTAGTACTGCTTTCATAGTGTCCCAGAGATTTTGATATGTTGTATCATTGTTCTCATTTACCTCTATGAAATTTTTATTTCCCCCCTGATGTCTTCTGTTATCCATACATCACTCAATAGTGTTTTATTTCATCTCTAGGTGTTGGAATAGTTTCTGTTTTTTATTTTATTATTGATTTCTAATTTCATTCAATTATGATCTGACAGAATGTAATGTTTTATCTCTATGTTTTTGTATTTGCTAAGAATAGCTTTATGGCATAACATATGGTCTATTTTAGAGAAGGATCCTTGTGCTGCTGAGAAGAAAGTGTATTCACTTGTTGCTGGATGGAATACTCTATGTCTGTTAAGTCTAAATTATTGATTGTGTTATTGAGATCTATGGTTTCTTTGTTCAATTTTTGTTTAGAAGTTCTGTTCAATAGTGAGAGAGGTGTATTAAAGTCACCTAATATTATTGTGTTGTGGTCTATTTGGTTCCTGGAATTGAGAAGGATTTGTTTAACATACAGGGATGCGCTATTGTTTGGGGCATTAATATTTATGATCATTATATCTTGCTGATTTATGCTTCCCTTCAGCAGTATGAACTGACCTTCTTTATCCCTTCTGCCTAACTTTGGTTTGAAGTCTGCTTTATCTGAAATGAGAGTGGAAACCCACGCTTTTTTACTGAGTCCATGTGTGTGGTATGTTTTTTGACATCCTTTCACCTTCAGTCTGTGGATGTCCTTTTCTATGAGATGAGTCTCTTAAAGGCAGCATATTGTTGGGTCTTTCTTTTTTTTTTTTTTTTGGAACCAGGGATTGAACTCAGGGACACTCGGCCCCTCAGCCACATCCCCAGCCCTATTTTGTATTTTATTTAGAGACAGGGTCTCACTGAGTTGCTTAGAGCCTTGCTAAGTTGCTGAGGCCGGCTTTGAACTCGCGATCCTCCTGAATCAGCCTCCCAAGTCTCTTGGATTACAGGCGTGCGCCACCACGCCCGGCTGGGTCTTTCTTTTTAATTCAATCTACCAGTCTATGTGTTTTGATTTCTGAGTTTAGGCCATTAACTTTCAGGGTTATTATTGAGATATGACTTGCATTCTCGGTCATTTTGACTTATTTTTGGTTTTTAACTTGACTTGGTTTCTCCTTTAATTTGTTATTCCTTTAGGGTCATTCTTCCCTTTGCTGGATTGCATTGTTGTTTTTCATTTCTTCCTCTTGGAATATTTTGCTGAGAATGTTCTGTAGTACAGGCTTTCTATTTGTGAATTCTTTTAGCTTTTGTTTATCATGGAAGGATTCAATTTCGTCAACAATTCTAAAGGTAAGTTTTGCTGGGTATAAGGTTCTTGATTGGCATCTATTTTCTTTCAGAGCTTGAAATATGTTGTTCCAGGCCCTTCTTGTTTTAGGGTCTGGACTGAGAAATCTGCTGATATCTGTCTGTATTGGCTTCGCCCTGTATGTAATCTGATGCTTTTCTCTCGCAGCCTTTAAAATTCTGTCTTTATTTTGTATGTTAGGTATTTTCATTATAATGTGCTTTGGTGTGGATCTGTTGTAATTTTGTGTGTAACCCTCTTTAATTTGATTTTCCACCTCTTTCATTAGATTTGGGAAATTTTCTGATATTATTTCATTGAACAGATTATTCATTCCTTTGGTTTGTATCTCTGTGCCTTCCTCAATCCCAATAATTCTTAAATTTGGTCTTTTCATGATGTCCCATATTTCTGGGAGGTTCTGTTCATGCTCTTTTACCATCTTCTCTGTTTGTTCGACTTTGTTTTCAAGATTAAATATTTTGTGTTCATTGTCTGAGGTTCTGTCTTCCAAGTGATCTAGCCTGTTAGTTAGGCTTTCTACTGAGTTTTCAATTTGGTTTATTGTTTCCTTCATTTCAAGGATTTCTGTTTGTTTGTTTTTTCAGAATTTCTATCTCTTTATTGAAATTATTTTTTGCTTCCTGCAATTGCTCTTTCAGCTGATTATTCATTGCCTGCATTTGCTCTCTCATCACATTGTTTGCTTCTCAGATCATTTTAATCATGCACACTCTGAACTCCCTTTCTGACATTCCTTCTACCATGTTCTCATTGGGTTCTATTGATATAGCATCTAGGTTTTTTTGGGACACTTCCTTCCCTTGTTTTCTCATATTGCTCATGTATCTTCCCCTCTAGCAGTGCGAATCAGAGGTATTGCCATTTCCCTTTGAAGACTTATCGTGTCCCAGCAGATTTTCAATACTTCACCTTGAAGAGATTAATATTAGCAACATGCCATGTAAACAATATGTGCCCTTAATCCTCATATACCCTATTTAGATATTAACTGTTGTCATAATATGCAGAGATGAGTTCACATTATTATCTACAACAAAACCAATAGGTTTGCAATAGTGAACACAGTTTCAAAGGGTGGAAAAAGAGGACGAGGAAGGGTGTAGAATATAGTGTTAATGAGATAGGAAGTGAGTCTATAGATGTACTATGTAGTAGGAATAGTGAAAGCAGGATTAAAAGAAATAGGCTGTCAGCATGAGAAAAGAGAGAGTCTCTAAGGAAACAGATAAATAAGAGTACAATAGAGAGTAAGGATATCAATAAAGAAAAAAGTGGGAATATAGTGGGTATAATAGGAATAATCATAATACTATTTTAAAAAATTCTGCAAGAAAATTATACTCTTCTGTTCAAACCTCCTATGTTCCAGTAGTCTGTTGCCTGAGAGGTGCTTGATAATGTGGTGCTCGGCCTGCAGGGAAGGTCAAGCGGTTGGTCCTCTGGGTTCCTCCGGCTGGGTCTGCCCGCCTGGAGCAGACCTGGTCTTGGGTTTGCTGGGAAGGTCGAGCGGCTCAGGATTTGGTTACTTTAACAGTGATCATATTGGATTGTGAATCTAAAGGAAGATTTGAATCTGGAAATCAGGCCAGCATGGAAATAACAGGATAAATAAATAATGGGAACTCCACCAGATAACAATACTGAAAAATATCTTGTTTAGGTAGTTTGCACGCACTTATGAAGCCACAGATTGTCAGGAGTCTTCGGCACTACAGAAAAATCATATTCCAAGTAGTAAACCCTGTGATTGGGAACACTAAGTTAGGATTTATGAACTGAAGTATCAGAGTTAGAAGAGGACAAGTAGCAAGATTCATGAGTATTATTAATGCCCTTCTTCTTCCGAGTCCAACTACCTCCCTATAAGCACATATATATGAACAAACTCATACACATACAAAACATCCTCTGTAGTAGTCTGGAGTCTAAACCATGTCAGTAGAAAGTAGACTAGGTAACAATAAATAAGAATTATAGACTGTCATAACTACTAGGTGTCTTAAAGTTATCTAATTTTTAATTTTCTGATGGGGAGTGTGAGACTCAGAAAAGTTACTCATCTACTCAACATTTCTAAGGCTGCTTCTTTCCATAAAACACAACTTCTGGGAAAATTGAATATGGGATATCAAGTGAAAGTTATTAACTCTTATGTGTTCCCTATCTGTGCTTTCTCTTTCCATGAAACCATCCCTAATTGTCCTATCAAGAAGTACCATAAGTTCTTAATATATGTCTAGGAATTCCAAAAAACATGTGTATTACCACATTTACTTACTCTTCAACTGCACCAGATTTGGGGAGGACTAACTTTCTCAGATAAATAAGATTTGTCTTACCTCTGAAATGTTATAGCAAGCAGAATAATGACTAAAGGAGTGTAGGGCTGTAAGCTAACTCCCTTTGCTAAAGCAGCATTGGTGAATATGATTATAAAATATAAATCATAGCATTGATTTACAAGGTCATTTGTGATTAATAGAACCACAATTGTCAAATCTGTGTACCATAACACAGTTTTTTCTGTGAAGTACAAAACTAATCTGTACTACATATACCCAATGTCCAGAAGATGGCAAATTAATTATATTTTGGGGTATTGTCATATTTGAAAAAAGGATTATATTATCACATTCTCACTTGCACTATCTGGCATTAGAAATCATTCTAAGATCAAGCTGTAATATAACTGACATTGGGTTCTTCTCAAACAAAATGCAAACAATAATGATAAATTTATGTACAGCCATTTTTCTTCAGCAAGCCAAAGAGCTTTTCAATGGGAAAAAAAGGGGCTGGTGTTCATGACAATATGATAAGGTATTTTGGCATCCCTGGAGTGTAACTTTGGCTGATATACAGGTGTCAGAACAACATATCTTTATGGTGTGTGCTAATGGAAGGAACATGATGAATGCCCTTGAGCAGTGTAAGGAGGAGCAGCAGCAGAGCCCGGGGACAGATGGTGCTGATTTATTACTTTGAAATGTCAGAGGGTAAGTGTTTTCTGCATATTGAGTTAGAGGTAATGCAGAAGTAATGTTTGATATTATTGTGTTGGGCTTGATATTTGTATACTGAGTTTGAATCAAAATCATCTCCTCTTTTAAGAAGGCTTATTGAAAAAAAAATGGCTGCATTTGAAAAGGCCTGACATCTTTTGGGACATGCTCAGGAAAACAATGTACTAGGTCTATGACTCTTGAATGTATTTGAAATGAATACAAGCATTTTTTCATTGTCTTCACTTTCAATGACAATTAGAGTATGACTCAAAGTAACATAACCCAAATTAATTGTAACCAAAACAGTTACAGTATTGTGGTCTGACAACGAGTTTAATTCTAAATGAGAATATCATGGGTAGAAACACCCACACACCATAGATATTGTCTTGAACTTTGCTTTACTAGTCAGCTTTGTGTCATGTGGATTTAGTCTCACAGAAACGACTACCAGAGAATTTTTTAACTTCTTCATTACTTTGATATAATTTATGATAATAGATGTTTTAAATTGTTTAGTAGGTTATTCAAACAAGTTAGGTTTTTGAGACTGCCAAATTTAAATGAATTCAGGTTAAATTGCTTGCTTATTGAATTTAAGATAAAAAGGAATTTCATATTATCTGTACTCCAGCACCTGAGAAGGGCACAAGATTCTGTACTGCATTCGATCACATTTTAAATCAAGCTTCCACACTGCTGAACTCTGAACTGATAGTTACACTGTTGGAGATGATGTGTTTAGTTTCATAAACTGTACAGTTATACATTCTCTAACTTGTTATGTTAATTCCAATATTCATCAAGCCATTTACGTTGGTGTTTACAATTTTCAAAAACAGGTAAAAAGTGAGATGTGGTCTACTGTACAAAAATATCAGACTGAGAAGGACACCAAAATTCTATTCTGAGTGTCTGCTCCTGCCACATTTTTCTTCACCTATAAAAAATGTAATCATTTACACTTAATGTACATATACAAATATTGTGTGAAATGTCTACAAAGAACTTTGATCTCAGTATACAAAATTACATTTAGATTTAGGTGGGTAGCTAATATATTTAGATACATAACACATTTACATCACTTCACAATTTTACCACTTATTTTTTAAAATGCTTTATGGATTGGTATGTGTAACAATACTATAAAATTGTCTGTCTGTGTCTTTGACTCCATTTTTTGTACATGAGCTAAATGAGTTTCAAAGGCAATAAACAATTGGTTTATGACCATTCAGTTAGAAATTGGAGAACTCTGGATAATAATGTGGGTCTTCTAAGACAAGTGCTCATTATTCTTTACTACGCTGCTTCATTTAATGCACAATAGATGTAAGTGTGCGATCATCATACATCTTTATAAAGGGTAATGACACATGTCTAATCTGCTATCATAAAGAGAGAAATTATGAATAGACTATAAACTGTACAGTAAATGTAGGTGCTTGGTAAATATTTGTTGAATTAAAAAATAAGTTAGTTAACATAGAGGACATTTCTAGTCTCTAGAAGTTTAAAGGGGAAACAAATGGGAGCATTTGTTGAACATCTATTGAATGTCAGTCTCTATATGACATTTCACATGTATTTTAAAGTTATGTTTCCCTTTCTGGCTACTTTGAATAAATCCTTCATTTTAAAGACTAAAGTTGTTTCAAATGATCATAGTGTAAGGAAGAAGAAAAAAAAATAAATGACACCATCTATCTTTCTTTTAACAAAGTAGGAAAGAGAAAGAAAGAAAAAAAAAGAAAGAAAGAAAGAAAGAAAGGAAGGAAGGAAGGAAGGAAGAAAGAAAGAAAGAAAGAAAGAAAGAAAGAAAGAAAGATACTTCAGAAATATTTAGCATTCAATACCATTATTAGAAAGATGGGGGGAAGTAAGAGAACTGACCACTCAGCATGCCAACCTAAAGGCTGACTTGTAGAGGGGAAGAAAAGCAAAGATCAAAGAAGTTGCCTCAGGTTCACATACTGTTGACTGGCCAACTAATGCAGGAGCCTTTATAGATGTGTCTAATGCCTAAGCCATATTTACCCTCCAAGAACTTGATAAAGACTAATTAGGGTTTTAGACTCCAAAAGATAGCAATGAAGGAGGGAGAAGAATTTCATTCCCTGGAGGTTTCTTAAGATATGGTGCATTTTTGTCTGGATATATATATTATCTGGATATTTGTCTGGATATATATATATATTCCACAGAAGTGTTTCTAACATTGTCTCTCAGTAACTACTCAGTAGTTACTGAAAACTGTCATCCCCTTTCCATATCCTGTGTCATTGCCAAATCTCTCCTGCATTTTCCTTTTAGGCTACTTACCATCTGATACAAGACTAACAAATCTAGTCTCAGTATCCTTTTCAAATACATTGTAAATTGAACACTTCTTCAAGTAACATTAATTGTGCTGATTTAACCACGATTATGGAAGAGAAAATATTTGCATCTTTGCTAATTATAGGCATCCTCACAAGGAAGGCGCACTGTAATGACCACAAGTTGAAAAATTAGCAAATTAATTAATCATACTTAATGGACAGATTTATTCTCAAAGTTAACGATTTATTTAAAATTATTTTCACTCAATTGAGTGGATATCTGGAAAACTCAATAAGCCTAGCTTTCTAGTGAAAAATGTAAGCTTCAAAATGTAACAAAAAGAAAAGATTTATGGTTTTATATGACTATAAATGTAGTCCATGCTTATTGTAGGAAATTTGGAAAATAATGAATTGTATAAAAGAGTGGTATAAATCTATAATTTCACTATTCAGAGATGAGCATTTGTTATGGTTTGGATATGAGATGTCCCTCAAAAAGCTCCTGTTAATGCAGGAATATCTGGAGGTGAAATGGCTGGATTGTGAGAACCATAACCTAATCAGTCCATCCTAGTTTGAATGAACTGATTGGGTGGTAACTGTACGCAGGTGGGGCACGGCTCAAGGAGGTGGGTCAATGGGGGCATGCCTTAGAAGAATAAATCTGCCCTGTGGTCCCTATGCCTCTCCCTCTCTACTTTCCAGTCTCCTTCTTCTAAGCAAGTTACCTCCACCATGCCCTTCTGCCATGATGTGTTGCCTCACCTTGGACCCACAGCAATGAGTCCACTGTCTATAAGCTGAAATCTATGAACCATGAGCCCAAAATAAACTTTCCTTTTTCTAAGTTGTTCTTGTTAGTTATTTTGGTCACAGTGATGAAAAGCTGGCCAAAACAGCATTGTTGCCATGTTTCCATAATTCAAGAAAACTCACTGTTTTAGTCAGCTTTTCCACTGCTGGAACCAAAAGACCTGACAAGACCAAATTTAGAGGAGAATAAGTTTATTTTAGGGCTCATGATTTCAGAGATTTCAGTCTGTAGATACCTGGCTCCATTCCTTGGGGCCCCGAGGTGAGGCAGAGCATCATGGATGAAAGGTGTGGTAGAGAAAAGCTGTTTAGGGCATGGCCACCACAAAACAGAGAGAGAGAGAGAGAGCTCTGCTCAACAAGGACAAAATATAAACCCCAAAGGTATGCCCCCAGGGATCAACCTCCCCCAGCCACACTCTACCTACCTACAGTTACCACCAAATTAATTCCTATCAGGGGATTAATACACTGATTAGGTAAAAATTTTATAAAACCATCATTTCACCTCTAAACTTTCTTGCATTGTCTCACGCATGTTCTTTTGGAGGACAACTCATATCTAAACCACAACACTAATCTTTTCTGAACACACACACACCATATACAACACAGAAATAATGAATTATGAATGATAGAATCAATGACCAATGATGATGGCTTAAAATTCAAAATGTTTACATATAGAAATGATGACAGATTGTCAAATAGGCTCAATATTTCTGAACCAATGAAATAAAGAACTAAAAATAAAATAATCATGGTTAAAGTATTCTCTATGTTCTTGCAGTATTTAGGAGAATGGTAAACATATTGATTACCTTTTTATATTTATAACAAGTAAAACATTCTAAAGTTGCCTCCAAAATAGAAAGGCTATCTGCTTCCCAGGACCTCCTTTCCTCCTTTTATATAATTTGTATCAGGGAATAAACCCAGGGACACTTAGCCACTGAGCCACATCCCCAGTCCTTTTTAATTTCTTTTTTAACCTTGAGACTGACTTTCGCTAAGTTGTTTAGTGCCCATGTCCTCCTTTTAACAAATAAAATTACCCTGGACATTAACATAATAAACAGGTGTAAGAAATCTCTGAAATATATCAGAAGAAGATGGCTGTATAGGAACCTCAGAATATAAGGAATGATATTCTTATAAGTTCCCTGTGTTTCCTTAGTACTTCTCATGTATCCCAGCCAGGGTATATCAGAAGCCCCCAACAAAGAACTAACAATAGTCACAAAGAAAAGCTCCAAGAAAACCTTCTTCCCTCTAATCAAAGGACTAGGAAATGATGACCCAATAACAGAAAAATGTTTTGTTTACATCTGCCCTATTTCAAATAGTTACATAAACTACCATCTCTTTTCCCACCTCCACTGTAGTTTCAGCAAGGCCTAATGGGCTTTTCCCAGCTGCGTTGAAATACATAGTGTGCTTCCATTTTCCTGTTTGATGGAGTTGGTGAAGCCGAGCAAACAGTTAATTTTCCCTAACTTGTACGATGGAAATAAATGGTGCTACGATTCCCCTGACAATTTGTTTGACAAACCAAAGAGCAAAATTATCTCCCATTCCTCTCTCAGGGAAATCAGATAGTATTTTCAATCTCCCAAGGATAATATCCATGTGGTCTAATGGTGTGCTGTAGTTTCAATGCTACATGGCAATGAGATTGAACATTCCACTCTTTCTACCTCTCCAGAGGTCAGTGAGGTCTAACGGGGAGCTGAACCTCTATATTCATCTAGCAGTAACAAAACAGAGCAAGGCAGCATGAAGCAAAGCTAATTGACATTTCACTTGCCTCCTACCTGTCAGTAGGGCCCAATGTAAAAATAAGCTTCCACCTATGCCCTGCATCAAAAAGATGGAGCAATTATGGGAGACTGGCTCTGTGACATTGTTCTCTCCTTCCTTGGTGTCAAGGGAAATTCAATAGGGAGCTGCATCAATGTCCCATTTGGCATCAAGTCACTAGAGATTATGAGATATGCAGTTATTTGGCACTGTACTTCCCCTTTTCCCTTGGTGTCACTGGGATCCAGCAGGGATCTGAGATTCTGTTCTCCATTCTGCAGCAACAAATTGGTGTGAGCTAGCCTTCTGCTTCTCTCCTGATGTCATTGTGACACAGCAGGAAATTGATCATATATGTCTGCTTGGAGGCAAAGCAGTAGCATAAGTGCCCTACCTTTTCTGGGAAGAAATTATCAAAACCTAAAGGGAAGCTGAACTATTATCCCATCCATCTTACACAGAAGCAGTATGAGTCAGTTTCCCACTTTTGCCAGGTGGTATTTGTAATCCTCAAACTAGACATCATCAGGACTCACAACTGCAAATTCAATAACTAATGAAAGTATTATTCAGGGATGAAGGGATATTTAAAATATAAGATTTAAGAAAAGAGAATTTGTTTCAGCAAATTTATTCAAAAATAATGGCCAAAGTTACTTAAATCAGAAAAGAAATGAAAATAGAATAAGGCTTAAATTTCACAAAGGACATACAAACATTGGATCAGCTAACCTAAATATGAGTTTTTTACATTGTATTTAATAGTTAAAGCAAAATTTTAACACCATCTACTGTTACATTCAATAGATATAGAGAAAATACTTAACACAATTACATTTAAAAAGTATGGACATAAATGGAAGTAAAGTTTCTACAGTTTGCTCAAAATAATAAAATGTTAATGGTAGTAGAATCGAATATGCTAAAATACACACATATGATGCAAAGTGATGTAGTCAAGAAAGTAACAATTAGAACCAGATGGAATTCTAAAAAAAAATTTCAAATAACCCAAAGGAAGATAAGAAAAACAAGAGATAGAACCATATACAAAACAAGAAAATAGCAGTTAAGCTTCAACATAAACACACAAATAATCACCTTTCATGTAAATCATCTCATATATCAATAAAGTGTTTTTTCTAAACATGATGAAACAATATGATATCTACAATAAACTTACTTCAAATATGACATTTGTAGGTTGAATTTAAAATACTAAGACATGCCCTATAAATACTAATCAAAAGAAAACAGAAATAGCTATATTAACAACTGATAAAGCAAATTTTAGAACAAAGAAAATTACTAAAGAAAATAGGGAGATAATAACAAAAGGATTAATTCATCAGGAAACATGACATACTAAATGTATATGCACCAAGCAACAAAGCCCCAAAAGACGTGAAGCAAAACCTATGTGGAGATGAAATGAGAAAAAGACAAATCCACAGTTATAGTCAGGGATTTCAATGCCTAACTGACACACAACTACCAGGCAGAAAATCAGCAAGGATGTAGGAGAACAGAATAACATAATCAACCAACAGGGTTAAGTTGAAATATATAGAACAAACACTCCATCCAACAATATTTTTCAAGGACTCATCCAAAATTTATGAAGATATACCATTTACTAAGCCATAAGACAAAGTTCTAAAAATATAGGAGAACTAAAATCATGCAGACTACATTATCTGAGTGAAAAGGAATCAAACTGTAAACTATCTCGAAGTGGGAATGTATTGTTCCCATTTCACATTTTGATAGTTTAACCATCTATTCATCCACAAATAACATACAATGTTAAATCTTCTGTTTTAAAACTTTATATAGATGATAATATTCTGTCATTCTACCCTAAATTACACATACATTTTGACTTATTTCCATTTAAATTTTATTTAAAATTTTATATTTATTGTTTCTTTATTTCCATATTTTTCTCCTATTGGAGTTTTAAATTTTTACTTATGGTTGTATATGTTAAGGAATGCATTTATATTGCTTCTGTGATTATATTTTTCTCACATTGTTAGGTATGAAATTTTTTACAACATCTAAAGTTATTCAGATATATTTCCTCCTTCCAAACAAGTCCTTCTGTATTAGCATGTTTTAACATACTGAATACTATCCACTGTCCCCTTTATTGCAGACATGGGAAATTTTAATTCAACATAAAAATCATATTACCTTGTTTTCACACAATAATATATCAAAAGTACCAGCATGTTTCTGTTCTCACCATCTTCTTTAGAATATATATCCTTTCCTCATAGTTTACTTTCATAAAATATATCTTTTATTTAGCAAAGGTGAGTTTTTTCAGAAATGGTGAGTGGATGGCTAACTCTTTTAAGCTTTGTATGTGTGATATCTTCAATTTGCTTACTACTGAGTGCTATGTTAGCCAATATTTTATAACAATGATATTCCCCCAGAACTTTGAAATTATTGCTTCATTGAATTTGCACATCTATTGTTACCTAAGGGAAGTCTGTTGTTAGTATACTTCTATTTCTTTGTAATTAACTTGTCAATTTATTCAGGGAGATTTTATATTTTTTTTAATTCCTTGGTGTATTGAAGTTTTACAGCTATGTGTCTAGGTGTTATTTATTTCTATTTAACATGCTCAATATGTTATGTACTTTCAGTGTGAATATCTATGTATTGTTTCAGTTGTAGAATTTTTCAGTCATTACTTTTGGCATATGTTTTCCATTAACCCTTCAATTTTCTTCCTCTAGTACTCTCATTCAATATATATTGAAGCCTCTCTACACATTCTCCATTTTTTAAAACTCACATTAAAAAAATATTGCTTGTGCTGTATTTTTGGTGAATTCCTTCATGCTGACTTCTAATTTATTTATTTTTCTCAACTCAACAAACTAAAGGTCATTCCATCTAGCAAAATTCTCATGTTTCTGTGCTTTCTTTACATATATATATTTATTTATAGACTCCTAATTATATGCTCTTTATCACATACATAAAAATATTGAGACATGCAAAGAATAGTGTCCTTGAAACAGTAACTTAAATTGTTCTTTTATTTGTAAAGGAATCAATATTAAATATTGATAAGAAGTTATGTAATAAACACCTGAAAGAAGTTATACAGATTTAAGTCTAAACAAATATTAAAAATTTTAACACAACATGAATACCAACAATTAGTGTTAAAAGTTTATCTTACATATAAGATACTTATGGAAGGCAGAAAGAGAAAAAACTGTCTAAGAAAATGGATTTGCACAATACACAAAAGCCAGATAAATTATTGCCTTCAAATGAGTTTCCCTTGAGCCTCCAATAACGATTAGCATATTACTTTCTGACACATTTCTTACTATTTTTATAGGGTTTTCTTAAGTTTTATCCAACTAGTTTCCTAGCTCAGAAATATCAATTCTGATGGCTGTCATTCACTGTTACAATTTCATTTCTTTATATCAGCAGCCTATCAATCCAAAAGAATTCTACTTGAGAGGCAAGTTCTATTGGAGGAGATCACTCCTTAAAAATCAGTTAGTATGTTAACGTGTAGATAGTACTATATACAGCACATGAATGAATGACACATTGATGGAAATTGAATATGGAAGTGGCAAAAGAAAATTGGTCTCTGACATGAGGGAAGAGATCAGCAAAGACTAATTTCACATTAGTGTGCAAGATCTAAATTATCCTATATATTATACTACATATACTATATATACTATATATTATGCTGTATAAATATATAGTATATATTATACTAGTATATATATACTGTATTATATATTATATATTATATCATATTATATCATATTATATATAATATATTATATAATATTATATACACTATACAATATTATATTATATAATATGTTATATAATATATTATATAGTATATATACTATATATAGTATATATCATATACTATACATTATATTATATAAATTATACTATATATCTAAATTATCTATATATTATAGATATATTTATTATATCTAAAATGCATGACTCTGCAATGGTATGTGAATGCTACATGGAATTTTAAATAGAAATCAGAGAAATTTATAAAGATAAACTAATTGATGTGATTCAATATATCATGTATGATCTGGGTGATCTAAGAACAAAAAATTCTCTTAACAGATATCCCTCAAAAAAAAACCACTATCTTTCATATCTTTTTTTGACTCTTCCCTTAGTGCATATCCTGTAACTTAAAATGAAGGGGAGAAAAGGAGCTGCACTATAATTTAATTACTATATCATTCATGAGTACAAATGACAAGGAGACATAACCTTGAAAATTATCTAGAAAACAGATATATTTTGATTCTCTCAAACGAATATACTTGGGGTCATGCTCTTTTGGTCAACTGTGCCTGGCTCACTATTGAGACTCCAATTAAATAAAAAGTGTGGAATTTGTCAAAATACAATATCCGAAGCAACTTAAGTGCTGCCACTTCACTGGAAAGCACTGAACATTTATTCAATATAAACAGAGACTTACCCCAAATTATGATGGTGCTACTTATGATTTCTGTACTTTACAATGGTTTGAAAGTATATCCATACAACCATTCTGTTTCTCACTTTCAATAAACTATTCAATAAATTACATGAGATTTTCAACACTGTGATAAAATCAGGTTTGTGTTAGATGATTTTTCTTAACTTTAAGCTAATACAAATGCTCTGACCACTTTTATATAAGGCTAGGCTAAGCTAGAATGTTTGGCAGCTTAGGTATATTAAACACATTTTCAATTTGGGGTATTTTCAACTTGCAGTGGGTTTATGTGGATGTAACCCCATAGACAAATGAGTTTCTGTATATATTAAGCAATTTACTATGTACATGCTGCCTTGTAAGCAATTGGGGATATGACAGTATAGAAGAGTGAAGTGGTTCTGGTCTGCTTAGAACCTAGATTGTCATAAGAAAGACAATAAAGCTCCTTCTAAAATTAATTAATTACAATTGTGATCAATACTCTGGAGAGATGTAAGGTATTTAGACAGTGTATAACAGGAGGATATGTCTCAGACTAGAATCTGAAAGGGCTGAGAGAAAAAATGAATCCCAAGCAGAGGGAATAGCATTTGGGAAGGTCCTGAGGTGGGGAGGAACAAAATTCATTGCAAGAACTAAGAGTTCTGTGTGTCTGCAACTCAGAGTGAATGGAGTGTTGTGTGAAACAATTTCATAAGGACCATACTAAAGGTTTTGGTCTTCATCCTAACAACAGTGGGAAGCAATTATAGTTTTTAAGAAACAAAATGGAATTTTCAAAGCTCATTGTGAATAAAATGAGGTAACTAGCTAGAAGTATATTTCAGCAGTTTAGGTAAGGAATCTTGACAGCTATTTTTAAGGACATATCAGCTGAATAAAGGTGAGTAGATGGCACTGGGTTTGTGGTTCAGTGGTAGAGCACTTGCCTAGTGCTTGACTAGCACTTGAGGCACTGGATTTGATTCTTGGCACTGCATATAAATAAATAAAATAAAGTTATGACGCCCATCTGCAACTAAAAATATTTTTAAAAAAGATAAACAGGTATTTGAGAGATTCAAGACACCTTTTAAAGGTGAAGTTCACAGACCTTTATGAGGGAAAAGAGAGGAGTAATGGATGACATCCAGATTTCTTGTTTATATAATCGAATATACTTATATTTAAACTATAGGAAGAGTATGATGCTTCAGTAAGGTATTGATTTGTTCACATTTGTCCATGCTAAATTCGTGGTGTTTTTTGAAATATTCAATCAAAAATGCTGAAGAGTTAGACACAGAAGTCTGAGGTTTTACTGTGACTTTTTTACAGTAGCCTGTTAAATATCTCCAAATAATCATTCACCTCCTTTTGTCCAGTGACTTTTCAAAGATTGTCACAGAAATATGCTCCCAACATTCTTATTTGTCCAAAATTCTTGAATTAAGAAGTTATACATAGGAAACAATCACCTAAAACTAATAGACTAGAAACTAAAGAACAGGAGAATAAATGTCCCCTTATCTCCTTATCTACTGCTGAGTTGTCTATATATTTTTTTCATTTCTCATTTGTCTCTTCAACAGCTGTGTAAATGAAAATGTTTATATGACTACAAGTTGTAAAACTTTGCCCACAGTCAAATCACTAGAACATTCTTATCCTATAAAGAAAATGAATTAAAAGTGAGATAGAAATATTTCATGCATGGATGCATATTTTGGAAACTAATGAATAGCTGGCCCCATAATCATCAAATGGAATAAAATTCACTTTAGAACAAAACAAATTTTCAGATGTTGACTAGAACACATAGCTTTTTCATGCATTTTCAAAGGCAAATGTGTTAGCTTTTTCCTATGCCTAAAATAGGTAGTACTGCCTATCTTAGAATGCCAGCAGTACTGCTGCAAACATACACAGACTATGCGAAAGTCACATGAATCACATTTGTGCATAACAAGCTGGCAAACTGTGACACACAAAAAAAGCAAGAATGTGCTTGCTGAGTGTTCACTTTACTTGGTACTGTACTTCACAAAATGTTTTTCTAACACTCTTGATTCTTTGATTGCTGATGCAGCATCCTCCAGGCCTTCAAAAAACGATTTGCAGTTAAAATGAGGAAGATATATTTTGAGAAAAAAATGAACACTTGGTGTTATGTTTTTCCATTTTCAAAAAGTAGCTTTAAGAAAAGCTAAAGGAGGTGGGAGTGGAGGGCTGCAGAGATTCTAGAGGGTTGAGAATATCATTCAGTATGAGGTAGAATGAAGTTTGATTTCTCAAATGGTTCTTATTCCTAAGAATGCTTTTCATAACGAAAAGTGAACAATAAATGGGAAATCTTAACCTCGAAATGCTTAAATGGAATATAAGTTTTGTTAATATAGTTTTAAATGGCTGACATTTTTAGTTTTCTCTCTGACAATCATTTTTCCTTTTATATATACTCTTAGAAGGCTCATTTAATATATGTTTTTCCAATTAAAAAAATAGGTAAGTAGTGTTATGAGATCAGACACTCTATCTGAAAATAAAAATCCAACAAAACAGACAGAAATAAATGAATGAACCAACAGTGAGTCTGAATTCCTACAGTTGCCAATACATTTGACGAAGGGAGGATTTGAATGTTTCCAGTCTTTGGATTTCCAAAGGAACATTATCCTCCTTCCAAATTAGCCTGTCTTTGTTCCCTCACCTCCTACTCTCTATCTTCTGTACCTAAGGTCTGCACCAGAGGTCTCTTATCTCTGTGGAACCAAAGCATAGCTCCTTTCTTTTAAAAATGTTGGCAGCCAGAATAATTCTTACTATGTCAGACCTTTCTGCACCAGCTTGCTACTGATATCAGTTCCCACTCTTAAGATTAAGTCTTTCAAATCTCTTCAGCAGAAGCAAGGAAAAAGAGACAAGAGAGAAATTGGGACAACTCTGTTTGCTCACATAGGATCTCACCAATTGTGAACTTAACTTGCTTCTTCACTCAGTAACTCTTCTCTTCAGGAGAGTTCATGCCTAGAAGCATCCTGAAATGCTTGCCTTCACCAGCAAGCATCTGGAAGGGAGCTTGGAAATTTTATTTTAGGGACTATTACATTTTAAACATCATTCTTAGCTAGCAAAATATCATGGTAGAGAATGAAAATAGTTTATGATAGTTAGGATGGAATCCTGTTTCATTTTCCCTTTCTCAGCCTCACTGGTCTTGCCATTCTTGCTCTACTCTATAGACACACTTCTGCCTCATTACTATTTTTCTGGTCTCAGAAATTGTTCTCTGTACTTCTTTTCCTTATTTCACGTCTTTTCTAGTCAAGTGTCAACTTATTAGAGAAGTGTTTTCTGACCTCCTTATTTAAATTGCAGAATCCTCTCCAGTTAGAAGTCCTGTTCCCTCCTTTTTCTTTCTTCATAATACTTATCATTATATATCTTATTTGTTTCTATTTTTCTAGCATCACCAGATTATAAACCCCTGAAGGCAAGAATTTCATGTACTTTATTTTTGCATATGTCTTTAGAGCAAGAAAACTAGGAACTCGAATATTTATCAAGTAAATGATACAATGATTGAATGAATGAATTCAGGTCTCAAGAGGATCAGATATAGACTGCTACATTAAATATGCTGTATAGCCAGGGGCAGTGGCAGAGACCTGTAATCCCAGCAGTTCAGGAGGGTGAGGCAGGAGGATTCCAAGTTCAAAGCCAATCTCAGCAACCTAGTGAGGCCCTAAGCAACTAAATGAGATGCTGTCTCAAAATAAAATGTAAAAAAATGGGCTGGGGATGTGGCTCATTGGTAAGCACCTCTGGGTTCAATCCCCAATACCATTAAATAAATAAACAAATAAATAAATAAGCTACAAATTTAAAACATCAAATTGTACCACAAATGACCCATACTCATCTTCAACTTGATCTTACTTTGATATACAGGCAGCATCATAAGCTTTGTGTAAGGTAATAATTTAGGTCATCCATTGACTTCTTATTTGTCAGTGACATCATTAATACTGAAGTCTTTCGGAATGTGTGCTAGTAAGTTAGCTAGACATTGAAATGCTGATGGATTAGTCTAGTCCTGATAGTGGTTACTGTGTTGTTTCATACCACCACCACACATTAATGGGCCTCCTGTCATTCTTTTTTGGTGTCATTAGATTTTCTGTCTGCCATGGCAGTAACAGACAGCTCTGGAGCAGATGTTTCTGAAGTATCATTGATAACAGTGTCAAAAAGATTGTGTGGAGTCAAAGGCCAACAAGCTTGACTGATGAGGAGGAGGTTTGGGCAGCTGATATATTGCCTCAGTGAGGGAAGTTTTATGCTTCCTATGCCTCAACAGCTTCGGGATGCAGCCAGTCATTTTTAAACAGAAGCCACAGCTGTTTAGCACTACCTAGTCTCTTGATTTTTACTACTTTGATATCATTCATCAATCTCCAATTTAGGTGTCTTTGCATTATTTAGTTCCTTGGCTGCTAAATTTGTGTCCTCCTACCTTCTCTTTATTAAAGTTGCTTCTCAGCACCTGTGGTTTATGCCACAGAAATCTGACTTATAGTATCACCTGACTGGGCTCTCTCTGTCATTCTGTGTGTAATCAAGTTAGATTCTTTGGACAATTTTTAAATAAAATACTCTTGGCTTATCAGGATAATTAAACTCCTGTCAACATCCCCACTATAATACTCTATTACACCATTATAAAATACTCATAATGCTTTTCATAGTTACAAATGTTTTGAAGAGTAGCAACATTTCATATAAGTCCGGTAGAACATTAGAGATAATCCAATTTGATGACTTTATTTTTAGATAAGGAAATGAATGTCCCAAAAGTAGGCTTTTGTTCAGGATCACAAAGCATTTAACTACCTTCATAAACATAATTCTATAATACAGCCTTTGAAAATCTGGTCCCTAATCTGCATGTGTTAATACCAAGGTAAAAATACTTGCAAAATTTATCTCTATAATCATAATTTTCTTTACTGTTCTAAAACAGTAAAATATTAAATTGGAAGCTTGAGTATAGATCAATGGTAAAGAGTTTGCCTAGTGTGTATGAGGCCCTGTGATCAATCCCCAGCATTGAAAAAAATTAAATTGGGAAAATTTCATGTTCTCAGTCACTATGGATTATGTATCTTAATTATGCTTGGGGGTCTATGTTGTGGATATAAGAATTATAAAATAGATGCAATTTCTGCCATTACCAAACTTAATATAGTTGGAAAGACAGATGAATAAACATATAAATACAGTAAAGTATAATGAGTGATAATAGAGGAGAAATACAGAAAACTATAAACCTAGTCTGGAATGACAGTGGAGGTCAGGGATAACTCTCTAGAGGAAGTGATTTCTGCATTTATATATGAACAATGAGCAGGAGTGAGTTGGGTGAAGAGTGGGTGGATGGTATTATAGGCCAAGAAAGAAAAGCTCAAGAGTGAAGACCTTGAAGTGAGACAATGTGTGGCATATTAGCAGATGGAATGAAAGTTCGGCAAGGATAGAAAATAGAGTGACAACAGATGAAGGAAAGATAGGTAGTTCAGGAAATATGAAAGGTCTTATAAATTCTACAAAAGAACTCTAACTTTATTCTAAGACCAATGAAGAAACCTATCAAATTGGGGAATAGTGTAAGAAAATGTTTAGTTAAATAGCATGACTTTAACTAAAAAGAAAAGAGTAGATTTAAGAGAATAAAATTGGAGCCTGGGAAAACAGGATAATTGTATAGTAATTTGGTTAAGAATACTGGTGGTCTAAACTAAGTTAATGGTAGTAAAAATGGACTGAGAAAAATGAGGTCAACCAGGAATTCAATAGATAGATACAGGGCTTTGATACTAACTTGATGTGTCAAAAGAGTAAATGATGGAAACCATATATGACTACCAGTTTTCTAACTTAGTAAATCGGGTGGACAATGGCATCATTTCGTGAGATAGGGAATAGTAACACTGAAAACCAGATTTGAGTTTGAAAGACAAAGAGAACAATATTAAATGTGATGTTAAAGGTGCTTTTAAGATATTCCTGCAAAATTGTACACTAGGTCCTTGGATGGACACATCCAAAGATCAGGGAAGAGATCTGGGCCATAGATGTAGATCTGATAGTCATCAGAACAAATATATTTATTGCAATAATGAGAACAGATGATCATCTAAGAAATAATAGATATTAATACCTGAAAGGGTGAAGAAAAAAGTCCTGTGAACCATTAACATTCACGTAACAAACAGATGAAGAGAAACCAAACAAAGGTGCTGAGGATGAATAAAAGGACATGCATGACATTCATTGTCTTGAAGAGCACAGGAGAAAACCTTTCAGGAAGCATGGGTTAAAAAATATCTCATATGTTGCTGCACACCCAAATGAAATAAAATTTTGAAATATATATCAGATTTAGCAACAATGTTACTAGCATTTCTTTTTGTTATGGTTCGGATATGAGGTGTGCCCCAAAAGCTCATGTGTGAGATAATGCAAGGTGCAGAGGATAAATGATAGGATTATGAGAGTCTTAACATAATCAGTGAATTACTTCCTGATGGGAAAAATTGAGTGGTAACAAGAGGTGGGGGGACGTTGGGCTGTGGGTGGGTGTGTGGTTGGATGAAATGATTATTTGGGGGTGTGAGCATGGGGTATACATTCTGTATCTGGAGAGTGGAGTCTCTCTCTGCTTCCTGTGGCAGAGCTGGTTCCCTCTGCCACACCTGATTGGTGTTCATTTGTCCTTTCATTCAACAAATGTATTTGTTGAGAGCCTTCCTGTAGCCTGCCTGACATTGTGTTAGTTAGATGTTGAAGACCAAGCATTATATTCACTCTCAAGGAGATTACAATCTAGCATGGGAGATAGATATTAATAGAACATTCATGTAAATAAATATTAACTTGCTTCTTGACAAGAAAAAAATTGTTGTGTATGAGTACACATGAAGTAGGAAGGCTGTGACATAGAAATTTTGTTAACTAAAAATGAAAATTTAATAGATGTGTATAAATCGACAAGACATAGGAGAAAGAGGATAGTATATTGGGTAGGGTTCTAGGTAGAGAGAGCAAAGACTTAGGACAGGAAACATGGCATATCCAAAGAATTAAGAGATGGTATTTCTAGGATATAGAAAATAAGGGGGACCTGGATAAAAAATGGGGTTAATAGAGGTAGGGAAGGCTTAGCTCAGGCAGGGCCTTGGTTGATAATCTAAGGATTTAGTCTTTATTTAAAAAATATTGGGAAGCCTCAGAAGGGGTTTAAAGATCTACATTTGTCTTGAGGAGGAAATGGGGTTGACATGCTTAGATTTGTGACTGAAAAGGTTGTTCCTATTTCTTTTGGTAGAAACAATTTGGAAGAGAGGCAGAGTAGATGAAAGTATACCTTTTGAGATCTAGGTCTGCAGTGGTCCAGGTAAAAGATGCGAAAATTTTGACCTAAAATAGTAGAAAAAAAAAAAGAAGTAAAGTACTCACATTATTTAAATAGTGACATTGGCAGTACCTTCTGACTTATTATGAGTACGCAAAAGAGGGAAGAGTCAAAAACAGAACAAAACAAAACACCTTCCCAAGTTTCTGTTTTGAGCAGTTAAGGCAAGTGCAACATATTTTCTAAAGTTGTAGCTAAGAAACTGGGGAGAGAAGAGGAAGCAGCTGGAGATAGACATGGTGTGAGGTTAATGAACCTTTTTTTCTGTTTTTATTTTTCTAAATGGTCAGGTTCAAGTATGATGAAATGTTAATGGAAAGGACATTGAGGGAAGAAAAGTTCAGATACAGAAGAGAAAAAGAATAATCTCAGACCATATTCTCTGAAAATGCAGAGAAAATTAGACTCTAGACCACTTAAGGAAAGAAGGAAACAATGGGTGAAGATATAAGTAAGTTACAAAACTGGCCACAGGATGCAGAGGACACCCCCTTCTGATAGTTGCTATTTTATCTGTGAACACATCTGCTGAAAATGAAATGGGATGTGATGGTGTTGAAATTTGTCATTGCATATTTATATCAATCAAATGTTAAAAGCAATAAAATGTTTACCATGGGGATTGGGAAAATGAGTTATAATACTTGATCACACTGTTTCAATACTATGTAGGGCTGAAAAAACATGTTATAGAATAATATTACATTTTATATTAAGGTGAGTTATTCATTACATAGTTTAGGTAAAAATAACAGTTTACAAATGAGTATCAGTGATATACTCACAGCTAACAGAAATAAACATTGAATATATGTAAAGTAAAAAGGATTATAATGATGTACACCAAAATATTAATTATATAAATTATACATATATATTGTGTTCATATGTGTCTGCTTACATATCATATATACATGAGTGGAAGGACTAGAGATGGTTTACTTTCTCATCTTTTCACTTTTTGTATTTTATTAATTTTTCAAATAAATATGAATAGATTTATGCATACCTACAGATAGTGATCACAAATATTTTATGAGTAAAAATAAATTTTATTTAAATAAGACCATATTATATTATTATTAAATTTTATAAAATTTTCAGAGTTCATATATAATTTCCTTACATCTCTGTTGGTAAACAGCACCATTTTAACAGAATCAGAACATCAAAAGAACCAATAAAAGAAATAAAATTCTTTTTATATTAATAACTTAGTACCTTTTATTATACAAAAGATATGTGGACAGTTTTTCTGGCAGGGAAAATTAGAACTGCCAATACTACAAAAATAATCACAAGTCCTATCTCATTCCTTAAATAATTAGTAATAGTTAAAAAGATTTTAAGTATTAAAAATAAAAATAAAGTGAAAGTTGAAAACGACACAAATAGCACATTTTTGTCAAAAAAAGATTTCAACAACTGAAGATTCAATCTAAGGATATTTGCTAATTGTGCTGCTATTTCAACTACTACTATCATCAGATTTTATTCATACTTGGGAACAGTTAACATAAGCAAGCTGGAGACAACTTTTTTCTACAAGTAAACAAAGCCCTGAACACATTCTTCTCATTCATCTCCTCTTCATACTTCAAAGATATATTTTTTGAGCATTTACCCTGTATTCATTTGCAGGAATTCCAAATGGATTGTTATTCTAATATAATCTGATTAAAATGAGAACAACTCCAAGTTGATAAAGTGAAACAACAATCTCTATCATCCTTGTATTTGTAGAAGAATATTACTTAATTAATGTAGAATTTCCTTCAATATCCTGTACATCCTTTCCCCCATATCAACTAAGGAGCCAAATAAGTAATTAAAAAGAAAGAAGTGAAATAAATATATGTTTCAACTGCAAGAGGCAACAGTTCTCTTTTGTTAGATATTCTTACCTAATGGTACTTGAGAGGGTTTTTTGTTTGTTTCGATTTATTTCCTTTATTTTTTCTTGAATCCATTAAAATAGTAATAAAATATTTAACATTTTTTTCTTTTCAGCTTAGCTCAAAGAATTTATAAAAATCAAATTCATTCATACAACCTCTATGAAAGCAGAAAAATGAAAGGAAAGAATCTACTACATTAAAACAGAACTCATGCAACATCTAAGTAGTTTCCTGATAATTCCTATTTTAATACAGCATATGAAACTATGCTCTATGTTTTATGTTTTTATTACTGCCTTATAGTTACACACAAGAGTGAGATTCATTGGGAAATATTCATACATGCAAATAACAATTCACCTCACTATGATGTTTTTTAATCCTGATGGTCAAATTATTCATTAGAATTATTTAGTCAATAAATAGTGGAGTTAAAATTTAAATGTTTCTGTCAGCTGTGTTGGATGTCTTATGAAGAATACAACAGTGATGTATCTAGACTCTCAAAGAATAGAAATGGGCCATTCTACAGCTTCCC